>APFE031378532.1:4093-14121 GCA_000404065.3 Pinus taeda
CCTTATCATTTAGAGGAAGGAGAAGTCATAACAAGGTTACCGTAGGTGAACCTGCGGTAGGATCATTGATAGAAAGGGTTTTCTTTTTTGGTTTGGGTTGGTTGGGTTTCGATTGCAATGTGGGACTGCGTGCTGTGTCTCTAGGGGAGCGGGTTTGGTGTTTGGAGGGAAAATTGTTGGTTGCTTGTCTTGAGGTAATGCTTGTTTTTTCGTGTGTGCTTGCAAGCCATGCTTGTGCTTATCCCACCCATCCTTTTTTTCTTTCCCCCAATGTGTTTCTGCGGGGGGTTCGGAAGCTTGTTTCTTGGGAGCCCTTCCGATGACCTATTCGGCCGCGCATGGTTGCTGTGGTTGAGGTGCTCGGGAAATACGATGGATAAAAAATTCAGACTCATTCGTAGCGGCGGTGCTCGATCTTTTGTTCGTTGGAAGGAATGGGCCAAGGGTGTGGGCTTCCATAGTTGGTTCTCTCGAAAATGCGGCAGCGGTTGATGTGTTGCTTGGGTGAGCTTTTTCGCTGGTGGTTGGGTCGAGGGAGTGGTTGCGCGTGCGCTTGGTAGCTCAAACCTTCCGCGAGGGGAAATTGTCAGGGTGGGGTCAATGTGGGATGGATGAAGAGCGGTTCAACTCGTTGGGCTAGCCACCCTAGTCCCTCCTGACCATGCCTTGACAATACCCTCGCGGAAGGGTTGGGTGTCCAGGTAATGAAAAACCGCTCCCTCGATCTAAGCTCCATCGAGATCACAATTTTCCCAGCTAATGGGTAAGAGGGTGGCAATCTTATCTCGTGCCTTTGTCGTTGAGGGAATTCCTTGTCCTCTCATGAGCCACTCCCCTTCTAAGGGAAAAGGAAGTAGCAGGTTGTGTCTTTGTTCCTCCCTTTGGATTGTGGGTTTTTTGTGGGACTTGGTCATTTCTTTGTTTCATGGTGTGCGCTTTGCGGGCGTCCCTCCCTCCAGTGGCCTTGCACCATCGATGTATTTGTGGCCCGTGGCTTTCTCCGGCGTTGAGTGTCCGCTCATGAAAACTCCTCTTTAGACTTTGATTCTTGACCCCCATTGACTTTCTCGCTGGAAAGTTTGTTGGGTGTTTTGTACATGGAGGGGTGCAACAGCGGGGTGGGTTTGTGTTATTAGTAGTCTATTTGTAGTTTGAAGCCTTGTGGCAGGTTGGGGGGTTGTTTACCTCTCAGTAACGTGCTCCAGACACTGGTCTCATCACATCCCTTATCTCTTCTAGTGGTCAAGTTTAGGTTGTGATTTATTTGCTTGGTTATTTGATTGCTGTTTGTTATGTTGTAAAGGGTGTTGTGCCGTACATGTAGGTGGGAGGGTGTGAAGGGGTGGGATGCTTTTTGATTGGGTGTCTTGTTTGATTTCTTTCTGGTTATAGCAGACATCTACTCGGCGTGCTGTTGAGCTTCCCTCTTTTCTTGGGATCTTTGTTTATTTGGTGTTGTTTTCTTCCCTTATTCCTTTTGCCCCTAAGCTTTGTGGAGGAGAGGTGGGATTGTTGTGGATTGGAGTTCGGGAAGGACGAAAAGCAGTGCGTGTTCCATGGGTGGCCACCCTAGTCCTTCTCGATCGTCGTCCCCTGCAGTTGCCCCCTTTTTGCGAAGACGCGGGGTTTGGGAAGATTTTTCTCTGTTTGAGCCTCCCCTTGTGAGCTGGTAGCCACGTTTGATATCTCTTGCCTTCGTGTTGTTTTCTTCCCTTCTTGCTTTTGGCCCCTAGCTTTACAGAGAAAAGGTGGGATTATTTTGGATTGGTGTTCAAGAAGGACGAAACGCAGTGCGAGTTCACGGGTGGCCACCCTGGTCCTTCTTGATCGTCTTCCCCTGCAGTTCCCCCCTTTTTGCGAAGGCACTGGGTTGGGGAAGCTTGTTCTTTGTTTGAGCCCTCCCCTTGTGAGCCGACAGACATGTTTGATATCTCTCTTTCTTTCATGTGGTTTTCTTCCCTTCTTCCTTTCGGCCCCTAGCTTTACAGAGAAAAGGTGGGATTGTTGTGGATTGGTGTTGGGGAAGGATGAAACGTAGTGTGAGTTCCCGGGGTGGCCACCCTAGTCCTTCTCGATCACCGTCCCCTGTAGTTCCCCCCTTTTTTGCGCAGGCACGGGGTTGGGGAAGCTTGTTCTCTGTTTGAAGCCTAACCTTGTGATCCGGTAACCATGGTTGATGTCCCTTTCTTTCATGTTGTTTTATTCCCTTCTTCCTTCTGGCCCCTAGCTTTATGGAGAAAAGGTGGCATTGTTGTGGATTGGTGTTCGGGAAGGACAAAACGCAGTGTGAGCTCCCAGGGTGGCCACCCTAGTCCTCCTCGATCGTCGTCCCCTTCAATTCCCCCCTTTTTGCGAAGGCACGGGGCTTGGGAGTCTTGTGCTATGCTTGAGCCCTCCCCTTGCGAGCTGGTAGCCACGTTTGATCTCTTCTATTTCTTTCACCTCGTTTTCTTCCCTTCTTCCTTTTGGTCCCTAGCTTTACGGAGAAAGGGGGGAATTGTTGTGAACTGGTGTTCAGGAAGGAATAAAAGCAGTGCGAGCTCCAGGGGTGGCCACCCTGATCCTTCTTGATCGATGTTCCATGCATTTCCCCCCATTTTGCGAGGGCGTGGGGCTCGGGGAGATTGTTCTCTATTCTAGCCTCCTCCTTTGAGGGGGGTAGGCAGCTTTGTTTCCCTTTCTCTCATGCGTTTTTCCTCCCTTTGGCCCTTGGCCTTGCATTTGTTGTGAGGGGTGCCCCTATTCAGTGTTGTGGCCGATATTTTGGTAATACGTGGAAACGATTCTCGGAAACGGATATCTCGGCTCTTGTTACGATGAAGAACATAGCGAAATGTGATACTTAGTGTGAATTGCAGAATCCCGTGAATCATCGAGTTTTTTAATGCAATTTGCGCCCGAGGCCTCGGTCGAGGGCACGTCTGTCTAGGTGTCACATCCCATTCAATGCTCCCTGCAATATGCTAGGGAGCAGCGGAGCTGGTCGTCCATGCCCAACGCGGTGTGGTTGGCTGAAATACCTCAAGCGATGTTTCGTGGCGTGCGTCGGCGAGCAATGATCTTGTCCCCTTGGATGGGCAGTCGGCGTTAGCTGATGCGGGCTTTGTGTGGCATCGCTCGAACTTGCTTTGCTCTCTCTTGCCCTCCCATCGGGTAGGGCGGATTTAGCTCCAACTTTGTGACCTCAGCTTAGGCGAGAACACCCGCTGAGTTTAATCATATAATTAAGCGGAGGAAAAGAAACTTACAAGGATTCCCCTCGTAGCTGCGAGTGAACCGGGAAGAGCCCAGCATGAAAATCAGACAACAACGTCGTTTGAATTGTAGTCTGTAGAAGCGTCCTCAGTGGTGGACCTGGGCCAAGTCCCTTGGAAGGGGGCGCCTGAGAGGGTGACAGCCCCGTCGGCCCGGGAGCCTTCCGCATCACGAGGCGTTGTCAGCGAGTCGGGTTGTTTGGGAATGCAGCCCTAATTGGGTGGTAAATTTCGTTCAAGGCTAAATACGGGTGAGAGACCGATAGCGAACAAGTACCACGAGGGAAAGATGAAAAGGAATTTGAAAAGAGAGTTAAAGAGTGATTGAAATTGCCAGGAGGGAAGCGGATGGAGGCTGTCGATGCGTCTCGGTCGAATGTGGAACGGCTCAGGCTAGTCCGCCGCTCGACTTGAGGTGCAAACCAACACGGGCTGCTGCATCGTCACAAGCGCGGGTGGATTGCCGCCTGTCGGTTTTCCACTGCAGTGGTCGAGGAACAAAGCATGTGCCTTTGTGGCAGGACGTCTGCACCTGCGCGCTTGTGGTGTTGGTTGGCGGGCTTTCCATTCGACCCGTCTTGAATCACATACAAAGGAGTCTAACATGTTTGTGAGTTGCCGGGTTTGAAAACCTGCAAGGCGCAAGGAAGCTGATGGGCGAGATCCCCTCCCTTGGGGGGGTGCATCATCGACTAACCTTGAGCTTATGCGAAGGGTTCGAGTGCGAGCACACCTGTTGGGACCCGAAAGATGGTGAACTATGCCTGAGCAGGGCAAAGCCAGAGGAAACTCTGGTGGAGGCTCATAGCGATACTGACATGCAAATCGTTCATCAGACTTGGGTATAGGGGTGAAAGACTAATCGAACCATCTAGTAGCTGGTTTCCTCCGAAGTTTCCCTCAAGATAGCCTGAGCTCACGCGCGAGTTTTATCGGGTAAAGAAAATGATTAGAGGCATCGGGGGCGTAACGCCCTCGACCTATTCTCAAACTTTAAATAGGTAAGAGGGTGCGGCTGCTCCATTGAGCCGCGCCGTGGAATCGAGAGCTCCAAGTGGGCCATTTTTGGTAAGCAGAACTGGCGATGCGGGATGAACCGAAAGTCGAGTTACGGTGCCGAATTGCGCGCTAACCTAGATCCCACAAAGGGTGTTGGTTGATTAAGACAGCAGGACGGTGGTCATGGAAGTCGAAATCCGCTAAGGAGTGTGTAACAACTCACCTGCCGAATCAACTAGCCCCGAAAATGGATGGCACTGAAGCGCGCAACCTATACTCGACCGTCGGACCAATTGCCTGGCTCTGATGAGTAGGAGGACGCGGGGGTCGTTGAGAAAACTTGGGCGTGAGCTTGGGTGGATCAGCCCCCGGTGTGGATCTTGGTGGTAGTAGCAAATATTCAAATGAGAACTTTGAAGGCTGAAGTGGGGAAAGGTTCCATGTGAACAACACTTGGACATGGGTTAGTCGATCCTAAGAGATGGGGAAGCCTTATATCGAGGGTGCACTCTGCACGAGCATCGAAAGGGAATCAGGTTAATATTCCCAAACTGGGACATGGCAACGGGCGGCAACGTTAGGAAATCCGGAGACGTCGTCGTGGGCCCCGGGAAGAGTTATCTTCTCTTTTTAACAGCTTTCCCACCCTAGAATCGGTTCACCCGGAGATAGGGTCCAGCAGCTGGAAGAGAACCGCACGTCTTGCGGTGTCTGGTGCGCCCTTGGCGGCCCTTGAAAATCTGGAGGACCGAGTACCGTTCATGCCCGGTCGTACTCATAACCGCATCAGGTCTCCAAGGTGAACAACCTCTGGTCAATAGAACAATGTAGGTAAGGGAAGTCGGGAAAACGGATTCGTAACTTCGAGAAAAGGATTGACTCTGAGGGTTGGGCTTAGGGGTCTGCGCCCTCAACTCGTGGGCTGTCGGCAGTCTGCCTGAGCTTCTCTCGTGGCGAGGGCGGGAAGTTGCGTGCTGATTGGGCTACGGGCGTAGAATGCCCCTTGCCGGGGGCTTTTCCCTAGGCGTCGAACACTCGACTCAGAACTGGTACGGACAAGGGGAATCCGACTGTTTAATTAAAACAAAAACATTGCGATGGTCCCTGCGGATGCTGACACAATGTGATTTTTTCCCAGTGCTCTGAATGTCAAAGTGAATAAATTCAACCAAGCACGGGTGGAAACCCAAAATTGCGGCGCCAAAAATTTGGGGTTTCTGTGCGGTGCCCAAAATTTGGGGTTTCCATGCGGCGCCCAAAATTTGGGGTTTCCACTCGGCGCCCAAAATTTGGGGTTTCCATACGTCGCCCAAAATTTGGTGTTTCCACCCGGCGCCCAAAATTTGGCTTCATGCGGCGCCCAAAAATTTTTGGGGGTTTCCATGTGGCCGCCCCCCGGCACCAAAATTTCGGGTTCCACTCGGCGCAACATTTGGGGTTTCCATGCGACGCCCAAAATTGGTTCCATGTGGCGCCAAAATTTGGGTTTCCAACCGACCGCGCCCAAAATTTTGGGGTTTCCATGCGGCGCCGCAAAAAATGTTGGGGTTTCCACCGGCCCCAAAAATTTTGGGTTCCATGCTCGCCAAATTGGGGTTTCCACCCGGCGCCGAAAATTGCGGGTTTCCATGCGGTTGCCCAAAATTTGGGGTTTCCACCCGACGCCCAAAATTTGGGGTTTCCATGCGGCGCCCAAATTTGGGGTTTCCACCCTGCGCCCAAAATTTGGGGTTTCCATGTGGCGCCCAATATTTGGGGTTTCCACCCAGCGTCCAAAATTTGGGGCTTCCACCCAGTGCCTAAAATTTGGGGCTTCCACCTGGCACCTAAAATTTGGGGCTTCCATGTCGCGCCAAAAATTTGGGGTTTCCACCCGGCGCCTAAAATCTGGGGCGTCCATGTCGCGCCAAAAATTTGGGGTTTCCATGTCGCGCCTAAAATTTTGGGGTTCAGCCGGGCGCTAAAAAATTTGGGGTTTCCAAGTCGTGCCCCGGCGCCCAAGCCTGGGGAAACTTGGGGTTTCCATGTCGCGCCTAAAATTTGGGGGTTCTGCTCGGCGCAAACATTTCGGGGTTTCCATGTCGCGCCACGACCGAAACCGGCGGCGCTTAATTTTGGGGTTTCCAAGTCTGCCCCGGCGCCCAAGCTTGGGGAAACTTAGGGTTTCCATGTCGCGCCACGACCGAAACCGGCGGCGCCCAAGCCTGCGGGGACTCGGGGTTTCCATGTCGCGCCCCGGTGCCCAAGCCTGGGAAAATTGGGGTTTCCATGTCCCGCCCTTGATGGAACCACGAGTTTTCGCATTTTATGGCACGATGGAAACTCGGGGTTTTCAACAATTCCCCAAAGCGGGGAACTCGGGGTTTCCATGACGACACAAACCAGCTCGCAAGTCTCTGGAACTTCGGGTGTTTCGAAACCGCTGCGCAAGTCTGGGGAACTCGCGGTTTCAATGTCGCGGCACACCCTGAATCGCCCGAGAGTCTGGGGAACTCGCGGTTTCCATGTCGTGGGGCCACGAAAAGCCGCCAAAGTCCGGGGAACTCGGGGTGTCCATTTTGCGGTGCGATGGAAACTGCTACCCAAGTCAGTGGACACACACGGGGTTTCCATTTCGCGTCACAGCAAAAATTGCTACCCAAGTCTGGGGAACGCGGTGTAAGGACCTTCGGTTCGGTTTCTTCCCGTCGGTGCGAAGTGTGAACTCTACGACTGAAATGTGCGAAGGGACATAAAGTATAATGCGCATTAGAGGTGGAGCGATGGTTGGTTTATAGCGTGGGAGCATTTGGCATAACCCACGGGCCGACTTACATGTTGGGGCGACTTGAACGAGGGATTGTTGGCTGACCAACAATCGGATGGCAAGTTTGCGATGTGCAAGGGCGTTTTGGCAAGTGGCAGTTGAGTCGGCCTGGGCAGCGCTCACCCAACTGCTCGTATAAATATGGCAAGGTGTTGGAGCACTTGGCATTCATTCAAAGATGGACGTTTGAACATGAGCATTCTTTTATCAAGAAAAAAGTGTGAATTAGTGGAGCAGGTCGCAAAAGAGGCATGGGCGTACATGCGCCCGCTCTTGGGCAAGCATGCACGATACGCACAGGTTTCGGTTATTGGGTGAGGGCACGGGTAAGGAAGGTGCCCGCCGTTCGGTGTGACACGGGTGACTCGGGTAGGTCGCCTGCCCGTTGTGGAAGAAGAAACGCGGAGGTGTCTCCGGTGACCAGGGTAGGTCACCCGCCCGTCGTGCAAAAGGAAACGCGGGGTGACTCGGGTGAGGTCGCTCACCCGTCGTGCAGCAGTAAACGAGGCTCAGTTGAGGAGTGCGGTTGGCAGCTCGTGTGAGGGCGTGCCCGCCCAGCTCGGGCAAGGAACTCGGTTGGCGCACAGGGGTGTTGCCTATTTGTAAAATTGGCTAAGTATGTAATGTGCCGTTTCCCATGCATAATTGTAAAGCCTTGTAAACATTGTAAAGTTGAATAATATATTGTGTTCGGGCAGACTCATTGTTCAAGGAGTTTCCCCTCACTTTATACTGTGCAATTGTGTTCTTCATGTATAATCGTTGATGATGATGAATGTGTATGGGTGTTCATTGGTATAAAGGAAACATAATAATACTTGGTTGCGAAAAACAAACTAAGTAGACTAATGGTTAGGCGTAGTCCATGAACATAAGTATTGGTGAAAAGAAGGTGTTCGGTGGCGCCGCACCTTGCCAAGTACGGTTGAGAGACTACCGTAGGCTTGGGGGCGTGACACGCGGGGTTCCCATGTCACTCGTGCCACAGCTAAAACGGCCGCCCAAGTCTGGTGAGCTTCTGGTTTCCATGTCACCGCGTGACAGGGAACGACCGCTCAAGTTTGGGGAGCTTCGGGTTTCCATGCCATCGCGCGACAGGGAACGACCGCCCAAGTCTACCGAACACGGGGCTTTCCATTTCGTGGCATGCGGAAACCGTGACCTCGGGGGCTTCGATGTCCCGCCACGACAGGAACCACGACCTTGGTGTAGGGAACTCAGGTTTCCATGTCGCGGAACGACAGAGAACCGCCCGAGTTCGCGGAACCCGGGGGCTTTCTATTTCGTGGCATGAGGGAAACTGCCTAATTCCGAGAACCTATGGGGTCTCCATCTCCCGCCTAGAACTTGGGTTTTCATGTCGCAATGCGACCGAAATCACCAAAGTTTACGGAACTCATGGTTTCCATGTTGCGGAACGATGAAGAACCTCCCAAGTCTTGCCAACTCGGGGTTTCCATTTCGCGGCGGGGTGGAAACCACTTCCCTGGTCTATCTCTGGAACTTGGGGTTTCCATGCCTCGTTGCGACGAGAGCCATTCAAGTGCAGGGAAAGCGGGGTTTCCCCGCCCCGCCGTGACGATAGCTGCCCAAGTGCGCATGAAATCTAGGGTTTCCATGTCCCATCGCGCCGAAAACCTCTACCACGTACGCGGGGGGGTGTCAGGTATTCGAGTCGGGAGCACCTAAGAGAGTCGAGAGACCGAACCCGTAGTACGGGCACTCGAGTTCGGCTATATGAGACTTAGGTGAGTGTTTGGTTATATGTGAAGTCTTGGCACGGTATTCGCTTATGTGCGACGGTGATGGGCACACTCATATCGGGCGCGCCATGTTGGGCATGGTGCACACCCCTTGATACCTGTACGATGGGTGAGTCACCGATGGAAGGCGCGCGGCGACCCTTGTTGGGTGCCCGGATGAAAGGGGTGACCATGTGCGGATGAGTTAGGACGCGGGCGGGTGTGCGACGTGCGGCAATGGGTGTAATCGTCGAGGTGTTGGAGCCGACCCATGGGTGCAACGGTGCACACGAAGGGACGCGACGGTTCGCTGGAATGGGGTGTGTCGAGGCTATATGGTAGGTCAGCCAGGCATGCATGTTGATGGAGCCGACCCTTGTTATCCCTGAGAGACACGACCCTTGGGCGAAAGGATGCGTATAAGTAAGGAGGATGGCGTTCGACAAAGGGACATCGAACTCAGACTTCCACATCATAGAACAAGTGTGAAGGAAGGAGTGGGGCGAAAATGGAAGGAAGAGAAGGACGCGGGTAAGAGGGCCGCACCGGCGGGCAGATTACAGAGGGCAGGCCGAACTCGGTAGCGTAGACAGGTAGAGCGGGGCGGGTTACCGTCCGAGCAGGTAGGCCACACTGCATGCGGGCCATGCGCCCTCAATATGGACCGCACCGACGGGCAGAGTTTGGGCGCCGCGGAATAGAAAGTTGTGCGGACATGCTCGCAGTTCAGGTGTGGAGTTGTGTCGTGCAGGCCGCGGGCAGTGCAGCACAACCACACGACACGAGGTTAAGTATCTGGGATATATTATTGATGAATGGTGGGTGCATGTGGATATAGCCAAGATCCAATTCGTTCGGGATTGGCCAATCCTAAACACTCTAAGAGAGCTCCGCAACTCTCTGGGTCTTGCCGACATCTACCGTAGGTTTGTGTTATGGACACGAGACTTCTGATTTTCCACTTCTCTACAAAAGCCACTAAGAATTCAACAACACATACCAGACACACTTGGAGGGTCAGCAAGTTCCATATTTTCACCTCAAGGATGCACTGTTATGCCACCTGGGACACCGCTGTGTTCCTTCAAGCGAGCGTTACAAGATGATTTGGGAAGCACACTACAGTTGCGTTGTTGGGCATTTTGAGGTTGAGAAAATAGTGGAAGTACTACAAAAGTATTTATGGTAAGTTATATTCGCTGCATTGTTAAGAACACTTATTGGAAA
>APFE031378539.1:6482-39235 GCA_000404065.3 Pinus taeda
CCTCAATTACAAACTATCAGCACTTCCTTACCATTCACAATATTCCAACCTCTGGATCTCTTAGATGAGGGATCCATTTATAGATGTGTGCAAGGGTGTGAGTCATCTCTGGGGTTTTGATTAGTGTCATTCCACTTTTTACAATTGGTTCCACTTGGAGATTTCTTGGATCTCTTACTCATCCCTGGGCGAATTAAGAGAGGCAAGTGTCATAGGAGAAGTTTCTAGAATATTCCATGAGAAACCACCTAGAAAATTGTCCCGAACATTTTTCCATCCTCGCCCATCACACTTTATAGAAGGCGCAAACAGTATGCATCACACCTTGCTAGTGGAGTAGTTAGTATGGTTCAGTTTAGGCCATTTCTAGATGTATTTTCAGGTGGAACTTATGAGGAATGATGTAATTAGATGACCATGTTCTTTTAGGGTATAAAACAACTCTTTTAGGGGTTGAAGAGCCCTAGTTTATTGACATATAAGTTTGGGGTTGAAATGCACAAATATGTCTATAACAAGAGCTACATGCATACAGTAGGGAAAAGAATTCTTCCACAAACACATCGCCATTTGAGGCATGTTTTTGGTACTTGCCAATATCACTATTGAACTTCATCTTTGAGAAATATTTCCCATCGATGGTCATAGTGACATCGATAAGGCAAGGAAGTTCATAGAGAAAGTGCAGTTGATACATCACATAGTGTAGGAATAACTGGAAAAGAGTCAAATAAACTACAAGGCAAGGCATGAAAAATACCATATTGGTCACAAATTTAAAGTTGGAGATGAATTTTGGTTATATATTAGCAAAGAGAGACTTCAAGGGGAAGGTAAAAATCTTAAGCCAATACGTTATGGTCCTTTTAAGATTCTAGAAAAGATTGGTAACAATGCATTTAAGCTTGATTTGTCTCCTTATATGAAAGTATACTATGTTGTTAATGTTGAGAATTTGAGATTGTTTGAGCCTCCTTTGGTTGATGATCAAGGAGAGCATGTTCAGCTTTCATCAATAGATGATTTCTAGCCAAAATATCTTGATGAACTTTAGCAGTATCTCATACTTGACAGAAGAACCAGAACTTCAAAGAGAGGGAATGTCGAAAAACTTAGAGTGGGACTCAAGGGACAAAAGCCTTCTAAAGCCAAATGGTTGCAGATCAAGAAGGTGAGGGATTTGTACCCTCACCTACTGAACAATTGATAGTATCTTTTGTGTTCCAAAAGGCTTCTAGTGGGGAGGAATGATCAAGCACTCAACATTTAGCTCAAAAATTAAAGTTCTCAGAATGGCTCGAAACCTCAACGACTGTGTCTATCTCGGAAAAATTATCCTAACGCAACTCATTTCACTAAAAACTGAGCTCGTATGAAGAATTTATTGAGTTATGACTGCTTTTCCAAATAGGAGAAATTAAAAGAAAAATGCATAAAGAGTAGTCTATACTGCTGACGTGCCAGGTGATTGTGTAAGGTCAATTGTGGTCAACATTCAGTAAGAGCTAACCAATTGTTAAATTTTTTATTGGTTGTTAATTGAAGTGACATGGCATATTGTGATTGGTTTAGAATAGGACCAATGAGGAGGGGACAAGTGGAAAGCCCAGAGGCCGCCATGTGCCCCTCCCCAAAGGACCAGTTATAGGCAGTGGTAAAATGTTTATGGAGGCATCGGGGTTTGACCTCACAACCTCCTCTACAAAGTCCAAGCACCATATCATTACACTACACCATTAGTTCTTAGCCTATGTGGTCTCCACACATATTTGAATTTGAATGTAGTTAAAGTTGGCGGTTAGGAGGGCCAGCCCATCTGGCCAGCCCTCCCCATGTGAACACACCAACCTCCTGGAAAATGGTTAGCATAAACATTTGGTAGCTCCAACAAATATTAACTATCATGGTTATGCAACATGTGAACTCTCCAGCAGAACGATTATGGTTAACATTAATTCTGGCAGATAGTGTGACTCAACAACCGATAACATTTAACATTTGGCATGTGACACCTCCGCAAAAACTGTCTGGCTAACGATTTCAGAACTGTTAGTAGAAACAATGTTGGAAAACCATGCCATGTGATCTACTCCACTTGAACCACCAACAGTTAAGGCTAACAGTTTTTAAAACGCGCGGTGTTAGTGCTAATCACAAATTAGTATTTAATTAATCCAATTTAACATTAATTAAACCTTCAAGTTTAATTTAGCATTGATTTTGGCGGAGCCCACTAATTTGGTGGAGACTCCAGTTTACTAGAGTTAACAAGAGTTCCTCCAATTTTAGAGGAGATTTTCTAGGGAAAGATAGTTTGGGTCATAATTGGAGCATTTTTCGACGAAATTGAGATAAGGAAAAGGTGTTCCTAGCTAATTTCAACATTCTAAACACATTGGAATAGGTATCAGGAGTAGTAGAGATTTGTAAACAAAATGTTTTCCATATTGAGCTAATATAGAGACCTAAGCCATGGAAGCTAGACCAAGGAGATGTAGCTCAGGAGGGGTGAATTCCTTTATCAAAACACTCTGTTAAGTGTTGAAATTGATGGTTTATTGTACTTTGAATTGATGTTTGTCAACACTTATTTTTTATGCTATTTTGTTCATGTCTTTCACTTAAAACTTGATAAAATTTACCTGTTTCCAATCAAAAACACCATAAGAGAACCATGCATAGGAAGAAATGGACAAGCATTTGTTTATAAATCTATAATCGAAATTAGCACAACAAAACTAACATTCAATAATAAATTAGTTATCTAGTTGGGTCTCCTATCACATCAAATTTTAGGGAGCTAACCAGGTGGAATATGAACTTTTCCCAAAACAGAGTTAGGCCTTTTGCACTAAGGAGGAGTATACTCTACAACAAGTCATCTCCTAGACAACTCTCAAGGATGATTTTCCAAGAAATTTTACATTTATTACAGATCATACAAATGGAGCTTTCCATGTTCCTTTCCCCGAGGATCCCTCCACTTAATCCCTTCTCAAGCCTTCTCTTGTGCATGGTACTTTTCAAGTCATTCATTTAGTGAGAGTAGTGCAATGTAGCTTACTTCCGTTAGTTGGGACCTCAACTGAAGCTCTGCATCTCCCTACTAAGTCAAAATCTCTGAGTAGGAATAGGAGGTGCATACAATGGGAAAGTATCTTTCATATCTTGGTTGTATAAAAACAATTTGAGATTTTCAATATCATGGATCACATGGGTAAAAATTTGGGTTGGTTAGTTTAGTGGGAAATTGTTGCAAGCTCCTACTTTGGGTTCTTGGATAACATATTTTTGACAATGCTTGATAGGATATATTCCCTCCTTCCATATCCTAATAAGGAGTTGGTTGACATTTTTTTCATAGTGAGGCTAAATATTTGTGAATTCTAAGTATGAATTAGAGTTGGGGTGATGCATTGTTGTCGCTTTAAAAATGGATAGTTGATTTTGATTTAGCTTAGTAGTCGATTGTTTTTATGAAGGTTTGGGTGGTCCTCCATGGACTACGTTTTCTCTTTCGGAATGTTGAATTTTTGAGGGAAGTTTGGAACTAATTTGGTTCTTTTATTAGCTTAAAGAATGAACGGGAATCAAAGAAGGATCACAGGTTGGATTAGACCCAAATTGAGGTGAATTTGAAGGATGGACTTCTTTTTGAGTTGGATTTGAACCTAAATGGCCATATATGGAGTCAAAAAATGGATTACTAGAAGATTCCCTTTTGGTTTTTCCTTTGCAATGAGGTTGGGCCTACATAGGCTAATTGTATAAGAGTTGGCCTTGTTTCTTTTAAATATTCATGAGTAAAAGTTTTGAATAATAAAGCCACATTGATCTCTAAAGGTTCCTTTCAAGGGTCTCCTTCAACTCCAATTGTGTTGATTTCCCAACCATATCCTTCCTCTATAGGTATCTTCAAGGATTGTATGCTCTCATTTGGTAAGTTTTATAACTCTATCTTTCCCTCTTCTATTGTTTCATATTCTACTACTTCCTCTTCTATTTGGTCCTCCCATCTCTCCTCTCCCATGCTTCTATTTACCATGGACCCCATAGGGTCATCTCACGTCCTTTCCTCTTCTGATCTTCAACCAAAGGTGCTTGAGGCCGCTTTTCCCTCTGCTCAAAATCTAGTTCCCTCCCATGCTCTCATGTCTTCTATTTGTGTTCTTGAAGAGAAGAGTTATGCTCTTCACTTTGGTGTTAAATTGAAGGAAGCACCTCCATCAAGTGGAGGTATTGCATTGGATCTTCTCCTCACCAATCTAGTACGATGCAAATCCAATCTTCAAAAATCTCAAGAAAAAGCATTAATGAGGATCAAGAGAGAAAAATAAGTCTCAAATTTGTGGGCCCTTAGAGTTAGCAATTCACTCTCCAGATGGTCAATATGATGACCTTATCTCCTTTTTAACACAAGGAGTTTTGGGGGAGCCCATAAAAAAATATCCCTCAAAATTCTCATTATGAGAAAAAACCCTAATATTATTTTTTTCCAAGAGACTATGTGTTCTAGGATAAACATTGCAACACTTCCTCCTGCCCTCCCTTCAAAATATAGGACCATGGAAGGTGTTACTCAAAATTTGGCCTAATCACCAAGGTTTATTATGGAATGGAGTTATAAAAATACTTAACCCAGAATTTCACAGAATTAATTTGTGATATTGTCATTGGATCAAGATCACTGAGAGCTTTCTAACAATATAAATTTACCTCAATCCAACTCATCAATCAAAATTTATTCTCATTTAAAGTTTGTTCATTTAATCCCTACCACATAGGACATGTTCTACCACATGACACCCACATAGCAACCCCAATGCACCGAAGTGGTTCCACGTTAATCCTAGAGCCAACATGATTGTGGCTAAGTTCACATGGCACTTGCCGCATGAGTTAATCCATGAATCCTAGGATATCCCATGAATTCGGCCCTAACGTGTTAAACCTTCATTTTATGTTAAATATAGCTCTTTGGGGAAAATTTGGTTCCCGGCTTTTTATCGCATTACAACCTCCTAGATTCTCATATATCATTTGGACCAACCGCAACATCCAAAAACATAGTGTATCCAATGCCTAAAATGTTTACGCCACTCTTGAATATCCACTAAATATACTTGTTGATCTGGGCCTCTCCATATTTAGCCTAAAATGGGGCCCCACCCTAGATGGCCTCCACTTAAGGTTTTAAGTGAATGTATCAAAGATTTAAATTAATTTGGATCCTCCACAAAGGGTCTTCCGCTACAAGTCTCGGATCTTTGGATTTCCTTAATTTCATTATTTATTATTTTAATCATATTTTTGTGTATTTTAGTGTACCATTAAACCCTGTTATCTAGTTTTCGCCATATCTGATAACGGTAGCACTTAGTTTATTTTTACAACCCTGAATGTCCTTTGATGCAGCATGTTAGTATGAGCCTCTCCGGAATTAGCCCAAGACTGCCCCACCCTAGATGGCCTAAACTTAACTCCCCTACATTTGTATTTGGATTCATTTGAATATGGTTCCTCCATTAGCTCACACTGTGCTAAGGGTCCCAAATATCTAGATTCCCAGACAGGTCTGGATTTTCTATAATACATCCATCATGGATGCACATCTTGCGACTTTTTACCAAAGACTAGATAAATGGAATTACTTTGACTTATTATAAATTAGAAATACTTTCGAGAAGTTCAAGGACTTTCCAAGGTTTCCCCATGAAACCTAGATTTCCAAAAACATCAGTGCTCTCAGGAATAATTCCCTTATTCAAACATAACAAATTCAAGTGATTTCCATAGACAAAATACATTCAAGTAGTTGTCAAATTGCCTACCAATAGGCATTATAGCCAAACAATCCATGCCTAACAACACTTTGTAATTGCAATTATAGTAGCACCAGATCCTCCATAGAATGGGTCTCAACATGATTTCATTATTATCCCTTGACCTATTCTTCATCCACAATGCTAAATCAACAAATGTTATAATAAAAAACAACATTCATCATTCACAATGCAAATATGTATAGGCTAGTATGCAAATAAATATATTTTTCTTATTAATATTGGAATGAATGGAAACTGAGGGAGGGACTTCAACTCTCCACCTAATAATAGGCCAAATGCACTACACCTAATTCTTATTGTTGACCACCCGTGAGCCAGATTTAGAGCCTATGTTTTGAAGTTCTCAAGGTAAATGCACACCAACCAATCAATAAAACCTCCTAAGAATCTAAAGAGAATTGTGGTTCCACCTGCTAAGCCTAGAAAGAGTCCAAAACCTAATGTATCCAACTATAATACAACACCATAGGAGTCCAAATCACATAGTGGTTCCACCTTCAAACCTAGAAGGAGTTCCTGAACCCACTATGGCTTCACCTACGCAACACTTTTCCTTCCCTTGGCCACACATGCATGCATGCCCTTTAATTTGGTGTTTTTATTTTTCATTATCTACCTACATGTTTTCTTGAGATCTCCTAAGTGTTTTGCTTCATTTTAGAGTAGAATTCATCGTCTAGTTCTTATGTGACTGAGTGAATATCCCTTGTGTGTATGATCTATTTCTTGTGGGTATATGTTGTCTTTGAACTTGAGCATATGATCTATGTCAAGCATACTCACAAACCATCCTATTGTGTATATCCTTCTTTTGATGCCTATGTTATTCCAATATCAATACACATAGATATTTTCTCTCCTTTCCACACTTGTCCCCCTCCCATCCCCCAAGTGCCTTGTGTATATTTTTTTTGTTTTTTTCTTCTCACACACATCACTTCCTCTTGCACGTTGACCACACCAACATGTTCCTTGAGAGCAGCAAATGGCATGGGCTCATCTTGTGCTTAGGATGCCCATACACATGTTAAATGATTGTACCATTATTTCCAATAATTTAACATGAATATAGGTGCAAAAATAAATGCATATCTATGAGTTTGATAATTTCTTAAGAAAATCCTCCTCCTCACAACTCTGAACTATGTCCTTCCTGCCCAGTCATTTTTATATTTTTCAAAATGATCTACAATGACAATTATACATAATAACAATTATATGAGGGGAAAACCAAAAGGGTTGTTACATACCCCACCCCCTTAGAGGAACATTGTGCTTAGTGTTCTATACTTAAACACAAATTCAATAGTGAGCTTTATATTCACATCTCTTTTTAGGTTTACATTTACTTACATGGTAAACAAAAATGGATATGAAATCCTCATATGATTAGTTATTTCCCATGCCCTTGTTCTATCATGTTCAACCATGCAATTCACTGTGCTCAGGCCTTCCCCGAGGAATAAAATTTAGCTCATTAGTTCTCCAACATGCCCAATTCATTTATGACCCCAATGAATATGCTCATGACTTTTTGAAAACCAATTAACTCATGTTTTTCTTCTTTTGTATAATCCTACACGTTCCAAGTTCAAGCATCCCCTTCTATGCTTCATTAGTCCCTCGGGAAATCCTTTCCTTGGCAAGGATTCTTCACATAGGAAGATATTTCATAACCAAGGATTTCTTTTTCTTTTCTCTAAGAACACCATGCATGTGTCACAACATACTCATGGAGATTAGTGCATATCGCAAGGTTTTGGTGTCACCACAATGGCCTAGCCCCAAAGGTATTCATCTGCATCATGTTGTTGTTTTGCAGTCTCATTTTATTTCATATTACTTTATTTGTTTTTAAACAACTTCACACATTTGTGTTGGTTGATTCAGTAGTTCTGCTACCTCATAAGCATATGATTCTAATGAGATTAATCACAACAATTTCAAATCAATTTAGAACATAATTTCATTAGAAAATTCATTTATGAATTTAAACAAAAAAAATTAATTTAATTCAAATCACAACTTTAATAGGGAAATTCATCAACTCGTAATTATTAATTATCTCTTTAGTTATTCTTTACTTCCTTGACCTTGCAAGAACTAAATAGTTTGTCAGACTTAGAAAACCATAAATCGTGTGTATGCTCCATAGTTCCATGCAATTTTTAGCTATGTTATTAAGTCCATATCACTGAGTGGTTCTCATCCACCAAGGAAATCACTCTATTCTTTTCATAAAAATCCATGCATTCTTTTCATACAACTCCCAAAATGCTTTCTTATGCTCACATCATTGTGAGCATGGACATATTTCTTCTCCCACGAGCTACTCACCTTTATGGGTTGAGGAAACCCCCATCTAGGGTAATATTCCCGACCCAGGCTTTCCTATATGGGCCCCCATTAGCTACTCAACTATCCAAGCCCAGGAAACCACCATTTTGGGTAGTCTACATTTCCCAGGGCTTTCCTACATTAGGTATGTTGATAAAGAAATATGCTAGTAGATTAGGGTTGATTCGTCTTACTTGATAATTACTTGTGAATGTTGTTGGCCTTTTATTTCTTATATTATCTTTCGTTCATCAAGAAACCACCAAAAATTACAAAACATGAAGATCATAAGAGACAAATAGCATGAGCATATAGGCTGCAATCCAGGGAAAAAACTACACAAGGGGGAAAACCCAAACAAATCATCTTCTTATAGAATTGCATTAAAGTGAGATATCCAAGACTAAAAAACCAAGACCAATACTACCATAAAAGCCCCAAGTCAGCCATCCTTCAAGTCTTTCTCAACCAAGTCAAATTCTACAAAGTCAACATTGGTCAATGCTCTCAAAATTTGGTCAAACTTTGAAATTTTCGGACCTACAATATCCCTGAAGTTTTGTGCCCCGCAACAGCTCTAAAATTTCACATGTGTGAATAGAATTAGGCTAGAAATATTGATTTTCTCTCTCTTTTTACCTTCAATCTCTCTCCTTTGACTTTTGCTCCTTCTTCCTTGAATTTCATTGGTTTTCCCTTCTCTTTTTGGCACACAAATTGAAGTGATTATTTGATGTCCAAATGCGGTCGAATTTCATTTCATTTATAGTTTTTCAGGAGGTTGAATAGGTTACTTTCTAAGCTGACTTGTCCAGGAGGTCTAACTTGGTCTATGGATAATAAACTCACTCTTTTTTTACTCAAATTAAATATTTTTTCTTTTTTCGTACGAATAGTCCAAATGATACTTATTTGACTCATGAAAAAACTAATTTTGACTCAAATAACCCTACAAGCATGAAGAACATGCTTTGACTAGAAAATAAAATAATAACAATGAATGTAATAAATGAATATAATAAATACTTTAATAGTACATTTGAGTTACATTATGAAGACTGATACTAGTTACATTTTTAGCACTCTCTCTTAACTACAGAGGTATTCATAATGACACAACAAGACACTCTTAAACTAAAATATTTTCATAAGAAGAGATTTAGATTGATAAGCATCATGATTATCATAACCAACATTGTCAAACATAGAAACAGCTTGACTAATAAACCCTATCTCTCCACTAGATCAGAGCACAATGTTAGGAGGCATGCATTTGGACACTAGCTCTACCTCTCAAGGCACGAACCCCATCTGGATGTTAACCAAGTATGTCATTACATGACTATTCTTATTTATGGTATTACCCACCCTCAAATAATATTGATCCTCAAGACTACTCTTATCTTGGATACACTATCTTGAAAGAGCATTGGTCCTCGAAACTACTCTTATCTTGGATACATTTCCTTAAGAAGTATCAATCTTAGATGTTTATCCAATCCACCATTCTCTGTACTAGTGCATTCACTAGCCTTACAGTTGTTAGTCTCAACCATAATGCATGACACATGGAGAATATGGTGTCCATTCTCACTCCCTCTCAACCAAGGAAGAACAACCACATGCCTAATATTGTCTCATAAAATACTCATCAATGCAATAGCTACATGTTCTTCTGTGAAGATCTGTTGTAGCTAGGTGGCTCCCATTTGCATCACACATTTGAATCCTAAGATACTTCAACCTTCCTGGTTCTCTAAAAATCTTCATATAGATTTGATTTCAACCTGTCAATAGTTAGTTCATCAAACGAGATTTATGGAGCCAAACTTCTTCATTGTTGATCATACAAGCCTTCAAATATTCTTTCTTCATGACTGGGTTCTTCTTTCATGCCTTTTCTAAGAAAATATATCAAGTTCCAATAATCATCAGTAGTATCTTTATTAGTAATAGTACCTTTCAAACCAATAGCTCCCTCTTTCCAAATTATATGGGTGAATTTCTTCTAGATCACTATTGAATACAACATATCATCAAGTGATCAACGAACTCTCTCATGGATTCTTGTATCAATTCATTTCCTTTCCCGCCTCTAGAGTGTACACACTTATGTATATTCCTTCTAGATGTCATACCATATCTCGAAAATTATTAATATCATTAGCATAGTTACCAAATCAATCAAAGTGACCTCTATTTAAGATGTAGAATGTTTCATGTCAAATTTTTTTTCTAGCTCCCTTTGAGGTCAACAATACGTGCTCCGCATACAAGTTTTTCCAATGTTGTGTTCAACTATTAAACGAAGGCTTGTAATTGTGTCATATAACTATCAATAAACCATCAAGGTGATCCTTGGATTTCCTTCCAATTTTCTATGTGAGATGTGTCTTAACCAAAATATTATGTTATGTTATTGAATTTCTACCCATCTATATTTCATGCATCATATTTTTCCTTCAACTCCCTCTGAAGATATGATTCCTTTTTCTACATGTCTAGTGTATAACTTTTCTTAAGATAGGTATACTTCTTCTTTTCATGTTTCCATTCAACTGAACTCTTTTGAATGAACTGCAACTGTTATATGGAATCTATGACTGCGAATAGAAGTATCTTCCCTGGACCTAGTGGCATTGTGTAGAACAACAAAAATCAAAGACTATAAAGTTTTCCTTAGAAGAATTGGATAATGGAAAGATGACTTACTTGTGATCCATCACAATCTATTCTCTTTTGGAGATGCTTTGATACAGATGCGATTGGAGATGCTTTGAGACGGATGTTATGTATTATTCCTTATGATGAGTTTGACAGAGAGAAACTCGGATTCTTTTCTCTTCCTTAGGTTGTAGGCCATGAGACCTATGGATTGGTTGGGAAGATGTATCTTGAGAGAGAATGAAAAACTACCTCCCTCATTGAGAGGGGTTGTTGAAAAATAATGTAGTTGTGGTTGACATTTTTCAATGCAAATATAAATAAGAAATTATTTTTTGGTCTCCTACAAGTCGGTTCAAATAGCCCTATAAAACTTCAAGAAGGATTACATGTCGGCCTCATTAGGGATAACTAGCCCTCATATAATGCATATATATTATATCTTGTTGATCCTCATTCATCCCATCGATTAATAAAACAATTCATTTTAAAATGATAGGGAGAAGACTCCACATGTGCGAGGAAGAATAAATATTATCTTGATTTGTGAACTTTTGTCTTGGGCATTTTACATTTGTTTGAGCTATTATCTTGTGTTAACTAGAAAGCTGAAAAATTTCAGAGACATGGATACTTCTGCTGATTGCAACTTTGCTTCTTTAAGGTGACATTGACCTGAAGCTGACATATGGTTTTGAATACAACTATTGGGTTGAGTTTGTGAACAGTTCGTTGACATTTCCAGGATTACTTCAAGACCACTTTTGGCCTCTTGTGACAGTAACTACATGCCTAAGTTTCGGCCTCCTTATGTAGACCTTATTTAGTAGATAGAAGTGGTTTATCTCTCCTTCTATTAGAAAACTTTGATTGATGACTAATTTGGATTTTTTTGGAACATTTTGATATGCTATTAATGAACATAACCTCTCTCTCATAAGGAAAGAATTAGTTTTACCCTTGTGGGTTTTTTCCTTGATTGTGAGCCTAATCTTGGTGTCTCTTGTCTCTTGCATATTGTCTATTGTTCATTGTCTAATGTGATCTCTATTTACTGCTCTTGTTGAAGAATTAATGGTTGAGGTTTTTCATGTATAAAAACTTGTTGACTAAAGTATAAAGAAGGAACAATTTATATTAACAAAAGTAGTTATCAATTATGAAAAACTACTCTAGTCATCATAACACTAGAATTTTAACACATATCCCTAGAAATCTTCACTTTCAAGCCTCATTGTTCCTTGTCCTTAGCAAATTAGTATTGTGTTTCTCTCTACTAGTTACAATGTCATAATGAAACTCTTACCATAACAAGTTGTCTTCAACAAAGGGGAAATGAAGGGCCATATCTTCTAGAATTAGGTTTCCCAATATGATCAACTTGAACTAGGATAAAATGACCTAGAAATAGGTCAATAATTGAAGTCTTTATCCTAAATTCTCTTGGACCTATGTGTATAGATTCATCCTCCCAGATATTTAAGAATCCTCCATAATGTGACCCTTTGAGGGGGGAGGGAGATAGAAAAAAATTGGAAGGTATTATCCTTATGCTAGTTGAATTCTTAGGGAAACTTCCCTGTATTTAACTGGTAAGTGTAATCATAGCAAGTATGTCAAGGTCGACGAGGAGCTAAGGAATCTGGAAAGGCCTCCTACAACGCCAAGGTATGTTGTAAACCATTCATTTTTAAATGAAAATTTTATGAATATTTCTCCCTAATGCTTATGTTTTAATATATGATTTAATAGGATGTGCATACTTTCTTATTATATCTATCTCTAACGCTGACATATATTTGCTTGGAAAGAGGATTTTCTTGTCTTGTCTTCGATGTGTGTAGGATACTAAGTGAATGATGGAAAAGGGATCTATAGGAGCTAGGGTGGGATTTTATGAATCTAGCTTGTTTAGATCTCACATCAACAAGTGAAAAACCAAAGGTATGCACTTCCTATATCTCTCTTTTCTTTGATACAAAACATGTTATGTGGTAGATTTAGAATAATATCATATGCTATTTACTCCATTATTTGGTAGATATAAGGGAAAAATATCCAAAGCAACAACCCTTTTTCCAAATAAAACTTTTGCGCAAACAATTATCAACATAATTCACATTACTTTTTTATTTTCTTATTTTTATTATAAGATGATTCTTTTTAAATGAGTAAGTAACTAACAATAATAACTACTATCGACTACTTCAATCTAAAGCCATTTGAAAAATTTAATTATATGGCATCTTATTTATAAGTAATTAGCTAAAATATTTTAATAATAATCATTATGTTATTTGCGATATACATATTGTATGTATATTAATTACTATTATGTCGTTATTTATTAATATTTTTTGGTTTTTTAATTATTATTAGTATTATTATTATTGTTATTGGATAATGTTTGTAATTTTGTTTGGATAAGGATTTTTCATTGGAATGCAACAATTTTTTTCAAAAAAATTGAATCTATGAGTGTTTGAATAATTTTTTTAATGGTAGAAATAGATTTAGCACCATCAAGAACCCCTAAAATACCAATAATTCTAAAACTTAATAGTTGTAACTAGAATTTCTAAAAAATGATGTAAGATTTCGTCAAAATCGTACTAAAGTAACCATCTTTTTATGATAAAAATCATCACTTGTTTAAACTACACTTGGGTTTTCGTTTACTTTTATCATATTCTTATTAATTTCATCATCTTTATATATTTATTTTTTTATATCACATACATCTTCAATAATAATGTTCTTTAATGAATATGTACTTTCTTACCATTTAAGCTATACAATATTACAATATATTTAGTGACAATGATGCATTTTCTTTCATTATTATTTTACTCTTATTAATTTCATCATATTTTACATATTTAATATCTCATTTATTTTCAATTATAAGGTTTTTTTAATGATTATATATATATTTTTTATATGTAAATTTCTACATTATATTTAGTACAACTGATATATTTTCTAATCCTTTTATCATATTTTTATGGGTTTTATCAAATTTCAATAGATTTAATAGTTAAACATGCAAGTTTCTTTATAAAAAATTATAAGTTCAAATAAGAGAGCAGAATATATACATCCCTATAAATTTCGGCAATCAAATCTCTGTGTGAAAGTCAGTTTCTCATTTCACAAACAAAACGTCCCAATATTATATATATTTTTGTGATTTTTTTTAAGCATTTTTTCTTTAAAATAAGAGAGTAGATACTTATTACACTATTAAAATTATTTTTAATTAAACAATGTAATAATACAAATAAAAATAAATGAAAATAAGATAAGGCAAATTATATTGAACATATAACGTTAAATGGGTGGAAAGAATATTTCAACTCCATCTTACTTTAAGAAGATAAACAGATAAAGAAAATTTCTCACATCTAAACTATGTCACAAGGTTAGTCCAACTGCAACCTTGAGGTTCAAATTATATAATCACGCTACAAATTACATAATCCAACTACTACTCCCAAAGTGTTGTGTCTTTGGATTATTCTAAGGCAATGGATATTGAACTTATTCGTTTTTGGTATTGTGTTACGATTTTTATTATAATATTATTGTTGATTTTAAAGCTAATCATCTCATGGCGCGCAGCCATGTTACTGCCCATTGTTGGGAATCTCCTCCAGCTTGCGGAGAAGCCTCATGAGAGTCTCTATCACCTTGCTGCGAAATACGGTCCTCCAATGACCCTTCGTCTCCGAATGCAAACAACAGTTGTGGCTTCATTCCCGGCAATGGCCAAGGAGGTTTTGCAGACCCATGATCAAGTTTTGCATGACGCACAATCCTAGAAGCAGCCAAGGTCCTCTCCTACAGTGACTTTTCGTTCGTAGGGCTCGACCGCGGGCCTCGTTGGCGTATGCTCCGAAAATTCTGCAACACCGAGCAGTTCAGTGTCAAGAGACTGGAGGCCTTGCAGCAAGAGATCAGGTATTTTCCACCATTCAATCCATTTTTAAGGATTCTAGGAAAGGGAAGATTGTGAATATCGGGCACACTGTGTTCGTTACGAGTTTGAATCTGTTGGGCAACTTGATTTCCCACATGTTCCAAATAATTCAGAGAAATGGTCACCAAATTAGTGGGTATTGCAGTAAAGCCGAACCTTGTTGACTTCTTTCCTTTTCTGCGAATTTTGGATCCTGAAGGCATGACCCGCGATGCAACCAAATGTAATAGCATTGTACTTTACCATAACCATCTTGGGTTTCACTCTCAAAACAGCCGATGTCATCGAGGAGCTCAACCTCTTCGTTGTCATTGTGAAAACTCCATCATGGTCAACAACCATTTCTTTAATAAATTATAATAAAAATGATGGGTTCAGCAACAAATTCAAAGAAACAACCACCAACATAGATGCTAACTTAATTCAAAGAAACAACCACCATGTTGATGGTAATTAGATGCCTAGCTTTCTTGATGTCATTTAAGGAAGCAAAATTGGGTGTTACACCTCCATGATGGTGATTGAAGCGAACCATTAAGCTACTGTGGTTCAGGACTCATACATATATGGGGGGTGGGTTGTTAGAAAAAAAATCATTAATTTAAAAAATATGTTATGGATTGTGAATAAATAATTATGAAGTTGAAGTTAATTGGATTAATAATGTTTATATTTTTAGATTAGTAATAATTGATTGAGAGATTAATAATGTTTATATTTTTATTTTGATGATAATTTCATTAATAATGTTTAACTTAAAGTTGATGGTAATTTAATTAAATATTATCCAAAGAGATCAGTAATACCTAATTTTCAAATAAATTATCAACCACCAAGTTGGTGTTAATTGCATCACTAATGACTAACTTTTTTGATAGTAACTCAAGTAAATAATGATCAAGTTAATGGTAAATCGATCAATAATTTATGACCTAGTTGATGGTAATTGAAGAAGACAATCTCTTTGATTGTAAAACATGAAGCAACCATCAAGTTGATGTAATTGTATTAGTAATAATTAGCCTTCTTGATGCTACTTCAAGGAAACCAACTCTTTAATGGTAAGATGTGAAATAACCATTGATGGTAATTGGATTAGTAATGCCTAGCCTCTATCCTTGTAATTGAAGGAAACAACCCTTTTGATGATAATTCAAGGAAACAACAACTGAATTGATGGTAATGGAATCAATGATGCTTAACCAAGTCAATGGTAATTCAAGCAAGTAACCACGAAACTAATGGTAATTGAATCAATAATGATTAACATACATAGATAGTAATTAAAGGAAAAAAACACCAAGTTTATTGTAATGTTCCAAACTTAGGAAAAAGTGGTGATATGCAAAGAAAACAATAAAAACAACACCATAAAATTGAAACATTCACTGCACACCCATATAAAGTCCAAGAATAACCATCAGCAGAGCCATTTTATTATAATATGGGAGCAAAGTATAATAATGTGAAAGAGGTGCACTCGAGCTTGCCTCAATGGCAAGCTTAATCAAGCCCAAGTGGTAATATGTCAAGCCCAAATGGCACAAATAGTTGCTACAATGACGCCCTGCGCTGCGCTTTTGAAATTGTGTTGTCTGCTGCAAATATTTTGCTGGAAACCCCACCTCTATTGCTCAGAAAAGTTCGGGAATTTTATCTCGACCTTTCCACCAAATACCCAAAATAACCCATGAAGGAATTGGCAAAATGTTGAACTCAGACTTTCGGCCCAAATTCCTCTATCTCCTCTAGTTGCTAGTTGAGTTGGGACCCCTATTTGACCCACCAGGTCTTCCCAAAAAATTCTACAAAATTATCCCCAAGCTCCTCAACCAAAACCTAGAAATGGTTTGGCCTAGTTCTGATCCTTGAAATTCGGCCCCCAAATACCACATTCTCCTCCAAGTGTTGGGAAATACGGCATGCTCATAGCTCGCTAGAAAAGCCCTGCAAATCACTCTCAAAGGCTGAGATACTCCCCTCCAAGGTTTCTCTTGTTTCTCTTAGCAATCTCCAACTCTTCAACTCATCCCTTAAGCTCCCACGTGTGCTAAGTGAAAGCCCTCTCCACAAGATCAAGAAGCTACAAATCATGTTTCCCACTAGCAACAATTTCCTACTTTGAAACTCCAAAATGTTGATCCTCCATTGAATCTCCAATGCCAAAATTTTCCTGGCAAATGCTACCTAGAAGATTCCCGAAACAACCCGTGCATGCTCCCTTCGTGCGTCCTCCAAAAACACGCACTAGCTGAGTCAAACACTGAAAAAGGAGCTTCGAAATCCCTCTAGCCCTCCTCCAAGGTGGTACATTTTTCCTTCGTAGGGTGGACCTCGAAGTCCCCCAAAGAAAGGTTGAGTTATTCGCTTGGAAAACTTAGTTTTAAACAAGAAGTGACCTAGCTAAGCAACTTGAGAAACTAAGGTTGAGTTCAATATGTCAAAAGCTCCAAATGAGACTGAGCCTCCTCTATTTATAATTTGTGGGCCTCTTTTCCCATGTGGCCCCCCTCTAAGTAGAAATTTGACTTTCCCTCATTAGCCATTCGAACTTCCCACTAAGGTGGTGCGTATATCCTCATGTGGGTGGCCCCCACGCTATGCCAACAAAACATTTTGACCCCTTTTTCCTTCCGAAGTCTTTTCCAAAAATCACATGGGTTCCATGGTCTCCAAAATTGTCAAAATTGTAGAATAGATAAACCTATAAAAATTCAATTTAGGAAGGGACATTACAATCTTCCCCTCCCAAATATTTCTTGTCCCCAAGCAACTTCAGCATTGGATGCTCACACATGTGTTCACGCTCCCAGGTGGCATCCTCATCCTGCAAGTTCCTCTAATGCACCAAAAATTGTTTGTCCTCAAGCAGTGGACTTAACAAGCGCCCTCTCAGACTATGGATCCACACTGTCATTGTAAACTTCACTAGGGTCCCAAATGTGCCATTGGATCATTCCTGATCATTGTACTATCTTAAAGTGAAGGACTCTCTTGATACCAGGATCCCATGGCAACTTGATCAACGTGAAGCACCCCTTTCTCCACTCACTACCATACCAGATATGGGTGTTAGAACCCCTTTATCTACCTCCAATAATTAGAGCATCCTGACGATGTAAAACTTTATCCAAATCCTCGTGAAGTTTCCCTACCAAATATTCCACCCCATGCACTCTGATTGTGGGTCCTTGAACATATAACTCAATACCTATGTGAATTAAGCCCCTCCTGCATGAGGTATTCCTCAAATCCTCTTGTTCTTCATCCTACCATGCAAATGAAGTCTCCCACACCATCAGTGAATCACTGAAACTCGGTGGAAAATCTAGATGACCCTCTCCTGTAGAGACCAAATCACCCATATGGGTAGCTGAACCACTAAGTATTGTGACATTAGGGCCCCATGCCAGCTGTAGCAAGAAACTATCTTATTGATCCCGTGACACCCTGGTCATCACTAATTGTCTAGCATGCTTGTACCAGAGCCTCCTCTCGCATAAATTTCGGCTACAATCTATGCAATGATATAGGTTAGGCCCAACCTATAAAAGCACCTCAATAGTTCCAATGCTTATCACTCCATGGTTGGCCCCAATCCTAAGAAACAATCTGCCTTGCCCTATGGTGAGGGCTTTGGTGACTTTTGATATGTCTGCCTGTGAATGAATCAGTTTGGTTTTTGTCTTGACTAGGCTCACTGAGGAGTGGAGTGCCCCACCAATTCACTAGGTCCCTGGATCCCATAACCATACTAGAGGTCCAAAACCCCCAACCCTCTCTTCCTGTTGTGATATGCTGCTAGTTTTTGGGACCCCTTTGTGCCCCATCTCTATCTCCTGTAGGTATCCAATAGGTAGACACCGAGCATCAAGAACCTGTCTCACAAATAACCAACTAATTTGCACCTGCCAAGTCACACAACAAGATATGTTATTCCATCCCGTGATGATATGCTTGGGTATAGCTGGAAGCCTAAGCATCATCCTCCCAACAAAGACTACCATCTCTTGCAACTCATGCTCACCCAATGCCTCAAGCTATCAAGCTGAAAAAGTAACATGAATCTCCCTCTCAGTTGCCTCCCCAAGTGTGAGCCCAAGGGTGGAACATATGCTACCTCGACAATCAACCATGCCATCCCTAATCCTGTACCTTCATGGAGATTTTAAACCCATACAGAAATTACCTGTATATGAATTCTAGAAATAGAAAATAAATAATGGCAAGAGAATAAAACATAAAACATATATACACAGAGATTTTCCCTTCGATCCGAAAATTGAGACTACTAGATTGATTTTTCATTATGTTCCTTTCAATGTTACAATGCATATATATACATGTCGAAGCATCCATAAACCCCAATCAATTAACATTGGATTAGAACATAACCGTAGTTCCCTTGACCGGATCAACAAAATACCATGGACAAAAAACCATCATGCCCAAAACCATGTGTGAAATCCATGCACAAAACCATATGTAGGTCTGCCCACCTAATATAGAGTCCAAAAAAATATTTCTCGTGCACTTCCCCGAACCTCATGCAACGGGGTTACCACCCCCCTACATGCCCCCCGAGAGGGGGGGGGTGGCCACCCCCCCCCCTCCCCCCACACGTGGGGTAGTCATGGAAATAAATAACACAACCCAACATTCTCCCACTTGTTTCTTTCTTTCCACAAGATATCTTAATCATTGATCTAGTCCTGCAACGCCCATTATTTCTCTACACCAATAGAACTTCTTAGTGCTCACAGACTTTGTTAATGCATCTGTAATATTCTTCAAAGTGTCCACCTTTACTAGAAACACCTTTTTGTCCTCAACCATAGCCCTCACAAAGTGATACTGAACATAAATTTGTTTTGTCTTTGAATGATAAGAAGGGTTCTTTGCCAAGAAAATTGCACTTTTCTTATCACAATTTATCCTTATAGCTTGTTGTACTAACCCCATACTTGAACACAATCTCTGCAACCAAACTGCTTCATTTCTTGCATGAGTGGTTTCCATGTATTCTGCCCCTGTAGTTGAAAGTACCACTACATACTATTTCTTACTCATCCAGCTGATTTCACCTCCAAATAGGTTAAACACATACCCACTTGAAGATCTTCTTTGATCTAGATCTCTAGCCTAGTCTACATCAACAAAGCCATGGATGTCCAAAACTCTGTCCAATCCTGGTCTTCCTTACTAGCACAAACCATAATCACTAATGCCACGCAAATACCTGAAAATCTGCTTCACTGTTGTCCAATGCTCCTTCCGTAGTTTTGACACAAACCTGCTCAATACTCCCACTGCATGTGCAATGTCTGGTCTAGTATAGACCATTACATACATCAGGCTACCGACTGCACTTGCATATGGAACATGGGACATTTCCTCTTCCTCTTCTTGTGTCTTGGGACACTGTTCAATAGATAACTTTACACCTACATGAATAGGAACCTTCACCGGTTTACTCTGCATATTAAACCTCTATAGTATTATCCCGAAATAGTTCCTTTGGTTTAACTAGAGGTTCCTCTTTGCCCGATCTCGTTTAATTTCCATGCCCAAAATATAGTTTGCAGCACCAAGATATTTCATGTCAAATTTGGAGGACAATTGGGTCTTCAAACCCTGGATAATTTCTTTGTCATTTCCAACCAGCAATATATCATCCACATACAAGAGTAGATAAATAACACGATCACAAATTAATTTAAAATACACACAGTGATCTTCTTTACTTCTAGTGAAACCAAGTCCCTGTATAAATGTATCAACTTTCTGATACAACATCCTTGGTGACTATTTTAACCCCTACAGAGACTTTTTTTAACTTGCATACCGGTTCTTTCTTACCCTTCACTACAAAGCCTTCAGGTTGCTTCATGTAGATCTCTTTTTCCAGATCCCCATTAAAAAATGTTGTCTTCACATTTATCTATTCTACGTTAAAATAAAAAAGAAGAAACAACAGATAAAATAAATTAATAGAAGCTACCTTGGCAACAGGAGAAAAAATATCACCAAAATCAATTCCTGACAGTTGGGAATAACTCTTTTCTACCAACCAAGCTTTGTATTTATCCACCTTGCCTTCTACATTAATCTTCTTCTTAAACACCCATTTTCTGCCAATGGGTTTCCTTCCATATGACAACTCTACCAGATCCCAAGCCTCATTTTTGTGCAAATATGCCATTTCATCGATCATGGCCTCTTTCCAAAGTTTTCCATCCTCTAAATGTACTAATTCCCTCACGGTTATGGGATTATCATCAGTAATAGAAAAAGAAAAAATTGAATATAAATCATATGGACTATACCTTTCTCGCTACCTTCTTTCTCTAACTAATATTCTCACAATTGGAGTTTGTGGCTCTTCATCTTTTGATTCCCCTTCTGTTGTAGAGTCTGATTCTTCCTCTTTTAGCTCAAAATCTATCTTCTCAGGTTCCTTTGGTAGGACTTCATATTTAATAACATCTTTCACCTCTCTAAACACCACATCTCCATTGTACACAACCTTCCTTGTTTATGGGTTCCAAAGCTTATAACCTTTTAAACCATCCTTAACCCAATAAAGATGCACTTTTCAGATTTACTATCCAACTTTTCTTTTCTCTTTTGGAACATGTACATATGCATCACATCCAAATACCATCATGTCTGAAAGAGAAGGTTTCTTACCAGTCCATACCTCTTGTGGTGTCTTATCCTCCAACGTTAATGAAAGTGTTATGTTGACCAGGTAACATGCAGTCTCCATCGCCTCTGGCCAAAATTCTTGTCCTAACTAGACACCATTGAGCATGCTTCTAGCCCTTTCCATCAATGTCTTGTTCATTCTTTCTACAACTCCATTTTCTCAGGTGTGTATGGATTAGTCTTCTGCTGTGATATACCACACTTCTTACAGAACTCTTCAAATTCCTTTTTAAAAAATTCTTCGTCGTTGTCTGTCCTTAACGACTTTATCTTCTTCTCTATTTGATTTTCCACCAGAGCCTTAAATTCTTTGAACTTATCAAAGACTTCAGATTTCTTCCTGAGGAAATATATCCATGTATTCCTTGAGAAGTAATCTATAATGATACATATTACACAGACTTACCCAGTGATGGAACCTTCACAGGTCCAAACACATCACTATGCACAAGCTCTAATATTCGTTTCGCCCTCTTAGCACCAGAGGAGAAACTCACCCAATTTTGCTTACCAAATACACAATATTCATAAAAATCAAAATCTAGAGAGAAATTAGACATACCTTCTACCATACCATTATGATGAAGTATTCAAAGACCCTTCTCTCCAATATGTCCAAGCCTTTGATGCCATAGCATGGTCTTTTCTCCAAAGACCACTAGATTTTATGCTCCATTTTTAGGAACCACAAAACTGTTGCACCCATCAATAACGTGCTCCCCGAACCATCTTGCACATATCTTTCTTGAACACTATTTTTACACTTGCATCATCCATCTTGCTTACAAAAATCATATTTTTGGCTAATGTAGGAATATGAAAAACACTTGAAAGTGTTCTAATCCTTCCACCTTACAACTTCAACTTTACTTTTTCGTGACCAATGATTATCGCCTTCCTGTCATCCCCTAGGAAGAAATCACCACCATCATATTTCTCATACTTGCAGAACCACTCTCTATGGGGAGTGAAGTGAAAGGATGCACCTGAGTCAATCAACCATGCCTCATGATCTACATGTGTATTTGAAGAAGAAGCCAAGTACACATCCCCACCTTCATCTGAGGTTGTTTTTGCTTCTGCAGAAGGAGCATCATTAAATCCCTTTCCTTTCTTAGGAGTTTTAGATTTACAGTCCCTTTTGTAGTGCCCTTCCTTTCTGCATTTCCAACACAGCTTTACAGGTTTTCCTGGAGATTTAGATATCCCTCTAGATTTAGATATCCCACTTGAGGACTTCTTTTTTTTTGTTCTAGGACCATCCTCATACAGACAAGGCATCACCATTCTGGCCCTCCATATTTTTCCTTCTCATCTCTTCTGACATCAAGGATGAGACTATTTCATTAAATTGCAAGGCATTTTCATTGCTACCTATTGCAACAGACAAACTATTTCACGGATCTGGTAGAAAACAAAACAAACTGATGCACTTATCTTCATTTGAAGTTTTAATATCAATAGATAATAACTGACTTACCATAGTATTAAATGCGTTTAGATTCTCTGTCATCGAGTCTCCATATTTCATCCTCGGGTTATATAGCTTTTTCTATAGGAATAGTTTATTCACTAGAGACTTATATTGGTACAAAGTACCTGACTTGTCCCACAAAGCCTTCGTCGAAGCTTCCGTTGATACATTCAATAATATTGAATCTTAGACACATAATCGTATTGTGCTCTTTGCCTTTCGATCCAACTTCACCCAGTATTTAGATGACATTGTTGTTGGTTTAGTACCCAGATCTACCACAATCCACTAATCTTTATCCACCAGCAGATCCTCCATCTTGCATTTCCACAACTCAAAAATCTGACCATTAAGTTTCTTGACCTCTATCTTTCCACTGCTCACCATCTTCTTTCACCACCAGAATCAATCCTGCAGATCTCCCGCTAAACAGGGTCTAGCACAGGCCCAAGCAAAAACCTTCAGCAACAAAGGCATCCCCTTGAAGGAAAAACAACTATGATACCAAATGTAGGTTTTAACCCCATATAGAAATTACTTGCATTCAAATTCTAGAAACAGAAAATAAAAAATGGCGAGAGAATAAAACATAAAATAGATATACATAAAGATTTTCCCCTGGATCCCAAAATGGGATTACTAGATTGAGTTTTCATTAGGTTCCTTTCAATGTTACAAAACATAGATATACATGTCGAAGCATCCATAAACCCCAATCCATTAACCCTAGATTAGAACATAACCTTAGTTCCCTTGACCAGATCTATAAAATACCATGGACAGAAAACCATCATGCCCAAAACCATGTGTGAAATCCATGCACAAAACCATAGGTAGGTCCGCCCACCTAATATAGGGTCCAAAAAAACAAAATCTTGAGGCGCTACCCCAGACCCTGTGTAGAGGGGTACACCCCCCCTTTCTACCTCCTTGTAACCCCCCCACGCTTGGGGTAGTCATGGAAAGAATATAACACAACCCAACACGTTAACTCATCCACCTATCAAGTGTCTCAACTAGAAAGTCTCTTACCAACTCATGACACGAGGTGTCTCATCCAACTACTTAGGGTGAGAATCACTTACCCTGTTGCCTGAATGGAAAGTATTAATGGGCCACAATCAAACACTCTACGTTTGTAAGCAACACTAGAGGAGGATGGCTATGATGAAGAGTCCGTCAGAATGCTTAAGAGTAATCCTACAGATGACCATCTCTCTGTCTTGGATCTGATGATAACCCCCTCGAAGCCCTATCTCCACTAAACATGGTGTCCCTAGATTCTCAATAGTGTCCTCATTGATCCCAGGTGGGCTTCATCCAATGGTACATGTAATGCCCATGTCCATAAGTCTCCTCGGAGGAAATGCTCCAAGCGCCTATTGTGCCGCATCATCTACAATTGCATACCATCCGATATTGTCACATTCCTTGACTTGGCACTGTACACTGTAACCTATCCCTGTACACCATTAGATATTGCCTGCTACGACTATACCATCCTATACTATCCTGTGTCCCACCTATGTCACTACACCTGTCACTCCCTGCATGTACGCAATGTGGTGTGAGGCACTCCCACTCCACAACAAAACCCTACATACTACAACACACCCCCATGCATCTCCATGCCCATCTACATACCACTGCTCCAGGCTAGATGCTCCTACCCATCCCTGGATGTGATGGCCTAAATTTGTGTCCATATGTGTTGGCCTATACCCAACCTATATCATCACCATGCTCTCTAATGAAAGGATCCCCCCTCCTAATCCTCCCTGTGGGGCCCAAGAAGTGAACCTCTCTACGTACTAGTAGTGATGCCACTACTGCTCTACTCCCTTGTTTCCTATGTGCCCTGCGCAAGTTTGAGGAATCCCCAACTCCATACTGTTATCACTTAGGTTGTTCCCCAAAAGTTGTAAGAAAAGGGAATACGGCCAAGGTATCCACTAACCAATCTTTTAGATGCAGGCTCTAGCCAATCTGCATCTAGAGAGGACTCTCTTTATGTTTTAGCTTTATTTTTAAGGAGTATTAGGCTAGTTATGAAGCACAGGGGTTTGTTTAATTTTTTGGATGGTGATTTTTGAATAAAACAGGGGTGTAATCTGAGAAGTTCAGTCCATTGGGCTAATGGAGTCTATGAGGATGAACTGCTGGATACGGTTTCTTTGACAGAAGGAGGTACTACAGAGCAAGGTAATTAACCATGGAGCAATTTATAAGCTGGAATCGGATGGAATGGAGTCTGTGGGTGAAGGGTAGTTAAGAAAAACTTCATCATGCAGGGAGGGGGAAAGTGAATGATTATGACCAAGAAGCAATTAAGAATTTCTTAGCATTAAATCAATATGTAAGAACCAGGGGAAACAGGAGAAATTAAGAATTCCTGCTTATGCCAATCCTGAAGAAAACATGAATAATAGCAAAGATTGAACATAGAGTACAGTTAAGTAAGTTTTGGGTTATTCCTTTTCCCTGTTATTCAGATAATGAACATAGATGATATATAAAAACACAGAAATTGTAAAACATGATTTAAAAAGACTTATTGATCCATGAAATAATTCGAGAATTATGCAACATAGTCCTCTTCCATTAAATCCACAACTAGAGAGTTCAGCAACAACGCATTCCAACAACTTTATTTCAGAAGAGTTCTCAGAGTTACAGTGCAGTTCTAGAAATGTATCACCAACCGCTAATGCTTCACTTGGGGAGGTATTTCTACAAAAATGTTTCCAAAACATCTCAAAGAGATAATATCTAGCAATAACTTATTTCACCTACTCTACAGGAGAAGTAAATGATCTTGGGAATAAGAAGAAATAAATGCAGAAGTGAATGTTGTTGTGTTGGCCGCTCAGTTGGTGAGATTCATTAACTGTTTGCTTGGTGAGTCGGCCGGTGGATGCCTTTACTGATATTGTGCAGTGCTACCTTGGGTCTCTCGACTGTATCTGGACCGTCTTCAATACACTGTTGCTCCAGCTTGATTCTCGTCCCTTCCTGTTTTCCACTTTATGGTGCGTGACACGAACTTTTGATTTCCCAAAGATATAAAGAAATGAGAGATATGCCTCCAGGATCTATAACATGCTTTGCCACCACTGGTCATTTGGTAATTGGTGTCTACGCATTTTAATTAGAGTTTCATCAGCATCCGTGTACCTGAAGAAAGTAGGCTAGACTGTGAAAAGATGTCTCACCTCATACTCGATATAAAACATATTTTCTAAATTGTCATACAGGCTCTGTCCAGATGGGAGTGCTTTCTCTTCTACAGAACTTGATGATGCTGAGACTTGATTATCCACATATGTATTCAACCCGTGAGCATAGTCTGCATGTGTCATCAGTGTATAGTCATTGGTTAATAAACTGGGGAGACCCTTTTCCTGCAAAGCTGTAAACTTCTGTGTGAAAGGATTTATCTCCACTTGCATCTCTTGGCACTTCCTCTCTAGATTTTGTTTTAAGTTCCTCATGGTCAGAACTCTTTTGACTGTTAGAATGGTGCCTGTCCTATCCTTGATATCCAGTGCTGCCAGCTCTTCCTTGGTGTGGGTGTTCAAAAACTGTATTAACCTATTGGCCTGTTCGAGCATGTGTCCTAATAAATCCTTGGCCTTTTGAATTTCTTCTTGAGCTGTTGTTACCAAATCAATCTGCTAATGAATTATCTGTATTGATTTCCATATATTACTAGTTGATTCACTAATGTTGGCCCATAGAATGCCCCTGATTTCTCCCAGAGGTTTGTCTAAAGAGAGGTCCTTTTCCAACTTGGCCAATTCCTCTTTAGCATCTTTTAATTCTGATACTTGGAGCCTTAGATCCTCCATAGCCTTTATGAATTCCTTAGTGGTCATGTTAGTGCTGCTGTTGTTGTTGAAGTACCTACTGCTGATGCTGGGCCAGTGGGAGGGACTGCTATTGTAATTGTAGGAGGAGCAGTGGTAACTATTGGAGTTGTTTGAGATGGCTGGGAGGTCGACACTCCCTGCTTTTCCTGTAATGCTTTCTCCAAAGCCTGCTCTGTTTCACTTAGTCTTTGATTCATCTTTATTAGCAAATCCATCATGTCTTCTTCTGTTTTTTCTTGTACAACCTCTGTGGTTTGTGGATGCATAGTAATTGGCAGCTTCAATTGTTTCTTGAGGGAAGCTATTTCATCCTCCTTTTTCTTCATTAATGCTTTTATTCTCTTGGCATCCTTGGAATCATGTCCCAACTCAATGATAATCTCTTTCAAGGAATTTATTCTGTTGTCCTTGGCCAAAGAAGATGCCTTTCCTAAATCCAATTGGGCAGATGTTTTGTTCAATGAATCTTGCAATTTCTGAGATAATATTTCCTTTTCTGCCAATGTGGAGTAGACCATTTCACCAGTTTGCTTGTGCAACTCAATTTGGTCCATAGGGTGAATGTCTTTGGCAAGAGCCTCCAGATTTGTTCTAATATAATTAGCAGCTGACTGTGGCTGCTACACTTTAGGCTTGAAGTGGCTTAAGATCATCTTTCCTTCCTTAATGTCATATGCAGACATCAACCTTTGATGTTTGGCAGGGGTCATCTTGAGGAATTGATCATAAAGCTGCAGTCTTACTGGCTCATTTTGGGTCTTGATGTCCATGAATGTTCTTTTGATATCAGCACCTTGTTTGCTTTGCGGCCTTGAGGAGGAAACCTCCATACTATGTTGTTTCTCCAATTGCTGCCTATGAGAACTGGTGGATGTTTCTACCACTGGGGACGTTTGTGGGTTGGTTTCCCTCTCACCCCTTGGAATTTCTATGATCTCCTCTATAATTTCTGCTTCAGGTAGAGGATCCACCCTCTACCTCTTTGCCTCTGGTTGCTCTGTTGGCCCACTTATAGGTGTGGCCTCTTCTCGATCCCTTTTTCTTCCCTTTTCCTCATTGAGAGGAGTTTGCAATGTTGGTATCTCTGGTACTTTGGTCTGGGTAGGAAGAATTTTCCCTTGAGCATGCTGCTTTGATGATGTTGACTAATCTATCATTATGTGCTGCTCTGAATCCAGCACTTCTTTTCCCTTTGATGTCCCTGCAGCTGGAGTAGTGCTTTCTTGGGCAGGTTGTTGTGAAGTTGTAGCAGATGATGTGCCCACTCCGGTTCACTGAGGAAATTTGAGAGAGACCTGTCTAAAAGAGTCCAGTTCAAGAGTCTTTTCAACATTTTTCATTGCTTGTTCCATCTTTCATTCCTCAGTAATCTGTTCTACCAATGTGCCCTCTACCCACTCATCTTGATTAGCATACTACTCTAATTCAAGGATTCTACAATGATCATAGCCTGATAGCTTATTTTTTATCTTTCTATCACAGATGAATCCATTTGGGTCATAGGGTACCCACCAAAAGCTCCTTTTTAATTTGAGTTGTTCACCCAATATCTTTTCAACATCCTTCCATCCTTCCTTTTTGTTAATGATGAAGAAGCCTAATTGGTTTCTTAATTTCAGCTGAGCTTTTTTCTTGGCATCATAAAAATGAGTCAAATCTGAGCTAATAAATTGCCTGAAGTATTCAAGAGCAAACAGTGTCATAGGCACATATTTTGGTAGTTTATAGGGGCATAGCTCACAACCATATATCCTGATCTCAGTGTAATTCTGGTAAAAGTACCAGTCACCTATTTTGTAGCTTTTGGAGAGCTGTAAAATTTTCTGCATGTCACCAGAGAGTCTAGGAGGAGGAGTTCTCATCAGCAGAGAGGAGACAGGGTATATGAACAAATCAATGAATTCACAGTAAGTGTAAGGAGAATTATGGACTTGATGGAAGACTGAGGTCCAAAATATCACAGACCTCCTTTCACCTTTAGCATCCAATTTCCTGATAGGGAGCCGAAAACTATCTGTTTGATAGTATAAGAACAGATGATATATATATGATGTATACTTGAAGACCCCTTCTCTATTTAGACTCATAAATTGTTCATGGATTTTGTTGGAAATGAAAGTAGCAAAGTGAAATTTAACAGCAGGAGGATGTCCTAGAATAAATATGGACATTAGAGCTAAAATGGTCTCATCAACATACTCACTTGCATTAAATCCCAGGACATATGATATCATAACAATAACAAATCTCCCAGCTTCAATGAACCAGACATGGTGAAAAGGAGGTGAATCTATGGGCTGGCAATCTGGGCTCATGAATATCTTGGCAACTTGGCCTATTTCTGTAGTGGATAGTTTAGAGCCTTAGTCCAGCAAATATTTCATGGACAGAGGAGCCAGAGGCTGAGTGGGTTTAAAGTGCAGCATCTCATTTATGGACTCAGGAGTTATATGAAAAAGGACAATTACAGATGGGGTCATGACTGCTCTTTGAGTAGGCTCATAGTTGGCATAGCACAGGCATATTATATCTGGGAATACATTTACTAAGGGGAGATAGTATATGGGCAAATTGGATTCCCATATCCCATAGAAATTAGTTTTGTTTAGGTAACTGTTCCTAATTTCACAAAATGCGTGAAGGTGGTCTTTGTCACCAATTAAATCCTGTATTTGGAAGTCCTTATCAGCTAAGGGAAACCATTCAAGTGCCTTGTGAGGTGCATTAAGGGGAGCAACATTGAGGGCCACTGGAGCCTCCATTACTTAATTTTCTGTGATTTTTCAATTGAAATTTGGGCCTTTGCAACAATAGTAGGTAAAATAACACTTTTGGGTCCTTCCTGCTGGAATTGAAGACTGAGGATCACTTGAATTTAGCTTAGTGGGTGAAATTTGTAGAGGAAGACAGAGTTTATGGGATTTCTTGGTAAAAAATGAGCACAAACAGTGGTTCTGGTGCGCAGGTTTGAAGGTAGCACAGGGTTTTTAAATCAAATTTGGGTTCTCTAGGCAATTTTTCAGAGAAAACTAAAAAAATGGGGTTTGGGAGGAAAATTCGGGTAAATACTTGTTTTAATGAGCGCCTTGTGCGAAATGCAGGTGGCGGACCGAGCTAGAAAACCAGTTTGCAGGCTTGATTTGGCCTGGTGGCGGACGGTGTGTTTAAACACTGCTTTGGACGTGAAACAACATACAAAGGTCACGTAGAGCCAATAAGCAGAAATGAACAAAAACGTCGTTTTCATGCCTTTTGACAAAAAAATTGATTTTGGCGGGTTTTGGCGTGCTTCGGTCGGGTGACGTCAGCATGACGCAACATTTGTCGTGTAGCGGGGGTACAGAGGCTGACTTAGCAGATGACACGGTGGATGATGCAGAGGTGAGGTGGTGGACGACGTGTTGGATGACATCAGCGAGGGGGGAGCATGGGCGGTAAGCGGTTTGGCCCCCACACCGCTTTTCGATGGGAGTGGTATTGGAGGGGGGGCAGCAATCATATTGGGAGGCTGCCACCTGTCCCAAGGTACAATGACAAAACCACCATTCCCCGGGCACTATCCATCAGCATAAAAGGGCGTGCGATATTGACTTGAGCCGTCAGATCTGTGGACTATGATCCGACGGTTGGCGGCAAATGAAACTGGGTGAGGGTTATGGCGCGGGGACCCAACATAATATTTAACGAATTTGTAATGTTTCGCGGTGTATTTGTTTTAGGTTTGTCAGGAAGGTTGGTTATTTATTTAACCAAATGTTAAATAAATCCCGTGGTATGGGTGGGCAGGGTTATTAATGGCCCCGGATGAGCCGTTAACCCCATAAAAATTGGTATATGGCTATATTTAGCCGAGGGTCGGGATATTAAAGTTTTGTTGGGGTTTTCATATATAAACATAGTACGGGGGGGAGAATTGTATGGAGGAACTGTATAATAGAGCTAATAGGTTAAAATGAGAAACATGCCCTTTAACCAAAGCGCTAAGTTATAATGTTAAACTTAGGCTTAGAGGAGTGAAAGGTATCCAAGTTATGAATTTGGAAAACCTAGTAAGATGGAGGAAAAGAATTTTTACACAAGAAATGTGGCTTTATTATCCTAAGTAAACATAGAGTTTCACTTAGTCTTTTTATGAAATGAAGTGTTTAGGAGCACTGAGCAGATCTCACTGTCCTTGTGGGGAAGTTAATAAATGTTCTTGGAGAAATGAGGAGGGAAATTAGTCATGCTTCATCTGTTTTCTAGCCACCTTGCCATGGCACTTATGATGTCCATGAGATACATCACCTTCAAAAAGAAAAAATTGCTCACAAACCTGCTTATGCAACATCAAAACTGCCTACCCAGCTTATTACACCTAACATTTTTTCTTCCTTTTTCGTTGGGTGCATTTTAAACTAGCAAACCCTTACTCTCTTCTTTTCTTTTAGCTGCCCTCCTATCTAAGTCTGCCCTTATTTCTTCCAGGGGCTCAGATTTAACTATTGAGCTCCTCTATTTCTCTACCTAACTACTTATCTGCCAAGCTTGAACTGTTTGGACAGATCTTATTCTTCTAGTTGTAAAACAAGAAATTTAAACATGGACTGGCTAGGATTAAGCTGTTTGGCCATCCATCAACTGTGACAGAAGTCACTGATTGCACATATTGAACTTCTTTGCAAAAGTAGTGGTGTTATACGGGAATATTTTCCACTCGGATGCTACTATTCCCACTAAGATGGGTGGCTATCTTAGAAACAAATAATCGAAGTCTACTATTGATTCCTTTTATGAAAATAGATGAGAGGAGAACCAAGAGGGCCAACCTGAGTCTTGTGCTCGATTTCCTCTCCTTCTTGATAGAGTTGTGCCGCTTCTTCTTTATCTGCTCAGCTTCAAAAAGACCTGTAGAATCACAGTAACATACTACTATGCAAGAAACAAGGATCTAAGTTCATAAATAATGCAGGATCAGATGTGTATTAACCATATACAAACATATATAAACAAGTACACAAGAATATGGAAGGAAACAAGAATAGCTTTATTCAGATGAAAAGTAGCAAGAAGATTACAACCACGTGCTCTGACCCAGCATCATCCTCCAGCTAAGAAGCCCTTCTTCACCTCAAGCAAAGCTAAATCACCCAACACTATGAATGTACACCAGAATACCAACAACACTTCTCTATAAGATACAAAATTCCAGCCTACGGATCTCTATGATGAGGGATCCATATATAGATAATTACAGAGAGGTGAGTCATCTTTTTGGGATCTTGATTATTGTCTTCTCTCTGATAGTTCCTGCTTCCACTTGGAGAATGATGATTTCTTACTCATCCCTGGTCAAAAATGGAGTGGCAAGTGTCAGAGGGGAAGCTTCGGGAAGATTCCATGATCTTCCACCTCGCATTTTTGTCCCTGCCATTTGTCCATTCCCGTCTATCGCACCCTACAGAGGAGAAAATTAGTATGCATCGCACCCTATACATTGGGAAGGTGATATGCATCGCACCCTCTACATTGAGCTTTCAGTATGGTCCAGTTTTGACCATTTATGAGTACTTTTCAGTGGAGAACTTCTGGGAGATGATGTAATCAGTTGACCTTGTTCCTTTAGGCAGTGAAGAAACACTTTTAGGGACTTAAGAGCCCTCAGTTTATGGACATTTGTGATTTGGGTTTAAGTGCCTAAAAATGTCTATAATAGTTTCCCCCTAAAGCGTGAGGTCATTAATCTTTTTTGATGTCGGGTGAAATGATTTACTATGATGATCTGAAGTTTTTCCGAGCTGGGAGGCGACCTGTAATAAGATACAATACAATACATTATTTTGACAACATTTTTTCATGATCTAGCAGAGGCGGGCATTCCCATGCTCAGCTTTATA
>APFE031378542.1:21020-31937 GCA_000404065.3 Pinus taeda
GTATCTTGGCTGAGGCTTCTCTCACTCACCATGATACTCATTATCTTCCTCCTAGCAGCAAACCCAAGAAATTTTGAGAATTTTGAGGCATTTTTGGCATTTTTGGGAATTTTACAGGTTTTGGCCATTTGAGTGGTCTCACCCCGTATGCGGCCAGTCATGAGGACAGCTCAGAACGGGGAAAACTCTACATTTTTGGAATTTTCATGCAAAGATACACTTGCCTATGGAAGGGTTTCAAATTTTGTGAAGATTTGGGCTCCCAAAAGCTCAAAATACATGCAAATTTTGACTTTCTGCCCCTTTTTTGAGTTGTAGAAAGCAGTCTTGGGAGATTTTATTTTTGAGGGGTCAAATAAACTCAAAATTCATAAATTCTAGTTGGGTTGGAAAGTAGATTTCCAGACCTTTCCAACGAGCTATCTTGCACCTGATTTGGACACCGGGAAGGCCCTCTAACAGAGCTGCCAATGCGCGTGACCAGTCAAAGTCAGGGGCGCGACCACTCAGGCAAATTTGCCAGTTTTGACCAGTTCGGCCAACAAAACACTGTTTTCACCTTGGTTGACTTTTGAGGCATGTAAATGATGGATTTTGTGTAAATTTTATGGCACTTAGATACTTTTACTCTTCTTTACCACTTCTAGAAGTTTCTTTGATGTAAATGGTAAATATTTAATGCATGGATAGGTTTCCTAAGTTTTAAAGGCAAGTTGTTGTGCTGGCCTATTATCTAGTGATTAATTTAGAATTAGTTGCAACAACTCCTAGGAAGCTAAGCTCGACCCCTAGAGGTGGGGAAAGGAGTTAGATCTTCTATATTATTCCTTCTCTTACTCATTTCATGGTTGGACTCTAGAGGGAGAAGCTCTATTGTATAGTTTACTTGTATCTCTGCAATTTGAGGAAAAGGAAGGCCAGGATTTTGCAGACATCATTGTGGATTCTTGTGGATTATTGTGCTGATGGTGTGTTTCCTACTTGTCATTGTAAGTGTGTTTATGTGTTCCATCTCTCATTCTACTGCTGCTAATTAAACAAAAGAAGTGATAAAGTTTGAATTCATGCATGCCATGCTCAGCTTTCAATTTTGTTTAATATTTATGTTTTCCACTGTCTAGAGAGGATTCAAATTCATTGTTTGCCCTCTTTAGCCTCTCTTCTTCTTTCCTTGACCATCTATCTCAGCTAAAGGCATCAGCATAAACTCCTACCTTGCCCCAAAGACCCACCTGCAAAAACTGAGCTCAATCCCCGCACCCTGAATTGCACTCCCTCCAATTGCCACCAAAAACCCCAAAAACTTTAAATTAACCCTCCTTACCAGTTTACTAGCCTAAAATCAGTGTTTCTAATTGGTCAACTCTTCCCATTAAAAAATCCACCGAGTTTGACCGGAGAGAGCCTTCTCATACCTCGTAGGGCTAGCTACGAGGTGAAATGGTTTGATGTAGCTTTGAGGTTTGTCTATCTCAGCCTAGGTGAAATCTCAAGTGCTAACACATTCAACTTGGAATAAGTGTCTGATCAACTGTGGTTATTATTTTTAACTTTTATTACATGGAATTTTCAACAGGGTTTTTACATATATTTAACTCACCTTCCAAGTCTCTAAGCTTAACCTCCAAATTCCTTAAGGTTATCCTCTCTTGGAGGGATCCCCCTCCTTCTCATTCTCGATAGACTTGGTCTATATCCTATTGCACAACTCCATGATACATGTTTCCTTTCACTGCCACCGAGTCTTGCTATGTGCTACCACATACACTCAACTATTAGTTCATAAAACAAATTAACAACACATATGTCAGTTTTCATCCCTTACCATGTTAGGCCAAGTATGTAATCTTGTAGTTGTCACACATCCTTAATATCATCATCAACCATGTATCATAAACTAGGGTACCAGGTATCACATACATAGGCATTTTTCAAAATTTAGCAATACAGGTGTATTAATACTATTCATAATCAACATCATCATGCCAAGGAAAAAATTAAAGTTCAATCTTTGATCCACACTAACAACACTATTTAATGTCATCCCCTCTTTTGAGGGCATACTACTGCTTAATAAACTTTCAAACACAAGAAGAATTTGACCCTCTTATCAAGGTCAACAATAGACAAACATATGAAAATTCAAAGGTCAGTTAGGAAAATCTCATGTTATCCTAACATTTATCATACTTATAATTGTCGTATCCATATAGATGCATTATGGGCCTTTTATGTACTCAAGTTAGTACTTTTCGAACCACTATCCCAGTCAGCATGCACTATGCCTATGCAACTAGTTAATAACTAACCATGATCCTTGTTGCTATATTAAATACCTACAACCAAGACTTATTTATCGTTCACTTGGCTCCCTAAAAGTTGCACAAGTTCATACCTATAATCTCTTGAGACACTATATCATACACATGATATGTATATAAACTCAATAGTAGAAACCATGCTAAGAAACACAAGCAATCACATGATCATGTAAGCATTCACATGCAAACATATTTCAATTTAAGCGTTAGTGACATGTCTCAAAATCTAAGATATTACCCTACCATATTCCACATGAACACTTGACATGTTATAATCAACAATTATCATATTTATGAATGCATCTTGGGTATGCATGAAATATTCAATCATCACATAATACATCCTTACTTATGTAAGTGAGAACCCAGTATAAGAAAACAATGATCAAGAACATCACCCTCTAGCAAGCTACAAATCCCGCATCTAAAAGGTCCACCCAAGACCTCTACCATTTAGTTCATCCATCTCCAGTATGACAAGAAGGCATTAACACCTGATAACCAAACACCCATAAATAACATAATAACTATTTCATCATATAGAAATATTCAACCTCCACAGGGTCCTTACTATATGCCCACCAGTCCATGGAAGTCCTATATCCCAATTAGGTAACATACACATAAATACAACATTTTCATAAATATACATAATGCAAGCATCACAGGGAGTTTTCCCCAAGGTTCATTGCATCATCTTAGCATTCACAAAACAAATCATATGCTCCCAATCATGCAAAAGCTCACCATATGATCAAAAGTGATGATATACTAAAGCAATCATATACCCAACCATCAAGGAAAATTTTAGGGGCTAATATTCATAGATGGACTAATTTTCCATGTTTTTTCCAAAAAAAAGATTTGCCAATTTACATTTTTTTCTAAAAATGGTTCACCAATTTTATAGTATAAGATTATTTTACCTTATAAATCGTTAAAATTTCATAAAAACTATATAAAATCATTACAAATTTGAATATTTTTACAAAATTATCTTCAAACATTTTATACTTTGTATGTTAACAACTAGCAAGATTCGCCAAGGTTTATAAACTTTAAAATAAATTTCTATCCTTAAAATTTTCCCTACCAACCATTCCACAAAACTAGGGAACAATGTAGATGCATCAATCATGTATGTGATAAATAATTCACAATCGACTTTTAATACCTAAACATTTGTTTTATTAATTTTCTAAAAATCATTATGAAATCCACTTACTCAAGTACTTACCACTACTTGCCCATGATAGAGCTCACCCAGTGCAAGTGTTGAACCTGGATGCTCTAATACCACCTATAAAAATACCCCTTACCCAACACCTAGAGTAGGAGGTGGTCACCATGCAAATCCAATCTTAAGAGTACCATTATGAAAATGGGGTATAATTTATTTTTTTTGCTTTTTCTAACTCCGCTAAACTCTGAATAACCATGATCATTGCATTCATCTCATCAAGACAAATATGGTGATATAAAATTTTACCTCAATCCGACCTTTGGATTGAGAGATATTATCTATCAAGCTTATGGCCTTGCCTCATCATCTAATTACCACATGACAATCTGTCATTGCCCTATGTAGTAGTCGAGCTCTTGGACCAGTCGTGTTCAACTTTCTCTGCAACGCACACTTACACTTTTGTCCAAGCTCAAACCCAACACTCAACCATTCTATTAGTGTGTGCAAAGCCTGCAATGGCCCCACACCACATGTGTTCCATTGGTGCCAATAGAAAACAACCACCACTACTTAGTCGTCATGCAAGTCTTGGGAAGATTCCCACTTGCTTCAGTGGTGAGGTCATTGCACGAGGGCCCTGACAAGGAAACATGCGCACATGTTATAAGTGGAGTCACTATTCGGGATTGCAGTAAGGGAATACTTCCCATTAGAGTATCAATGACTCACATTAATCTTATGGCGTTGAGCCCCTTTTCCTGATCTAATGTAGGCACCCCTCGTAAGTGGTTTCTGGTTCCAGCGGAACCACCATTGGATATTTGAACACACGCCCAACACTATGGAGCCCATCCCTCTAGTCCTACCAATGTTGGAGTGTTACATCATACCAATGCTTTCCCTATCAATTCTATTCTTATTTCATTGCCATAAACTCCCAAGGTTTCTATGGCGAGCTAACTTGTCAAGTGGGACTGCTTTACCACCAATTGGTCTTCTACACCAGTGCAGGCCTTGCCATGCACCCACATTACATCATCCTGCTCAAACTTTCCTGACGATTTCCTAAGAGCGCACCTTTGTTAACCATCGATCCTCACTACTGAGCTCATGTGTGAAGTTGGCTACACAAAATCCTTTCCCCTTTTCTCCGCTTCTCCACCACTATGTTGGTACCTTAGCCCAAGCCACATCACCCCATCTCCATTCATCTCGATGTTCCTCCACTTGCCCCTCCATTTTCTGCTCTGGGCTAGAACTTGTAGGTTGACCTCTCTGTGGGTCCTCCCTATACCAATGGAAACCCAACTAGGCTTGCATGTCTTTCTACAACAACCAAATTATGTCCTCCACTACACTCCTCATAACTCTGGGTTCACTACAACTAGTTGACATGTCATGGGGTCCACCTTTGGCCAATAGCTTAGCCACTAGGTCGACATGTCTACCACCGCATCCTAGCTGATATTATCCTGCCAACCCTTTTATGATGCAAGCGAATTCTTCTAGGCTAGAGACTCGAGGCAGGGAGCATGCTGCCATGTAAACTCCACCTCCAACCAATAGCAGGACCACTAGGCTTGTGTGTCTATTATAGACATATTTGGGCACTGCAACCCCAATCTTGTATGTCCATAAACCAAGGGCTTCTAAGTCCCTAAAAGTGTTGTTTCATACCCTAAAGGAACAAGATCAGCTGACTACATCGTCTCGGAAAAGTTCTCCTTTAAAAACTGCTCAGATCTAGTCAAAACTAGACCATCTCACCTGCTACATGGTCAAAGTGCGATGCATCTCACCTAATGCACACGGGGGGTGTGATGCATACTAAAAATCCCTTCTATGGGGTGCGATGGTCGAGAGTAGAAAAATGGAAGAGACAGTTTGCAAGGTGGATGATCATGGAATCTTCCAAAAACTTCTCCTGTGACACTTGCCTCTCTGAATTCACCCAAGGATGAGTAAGAGATCATGAATCTCCAAGCGGAACCAAGAACTATCAGAGAGAGGACACTAATAAAAATCCCAGAAGCTGACTCACCCACCTACAAACATCTATATATGGATCCCTCATCCTAGAGATCCAGAGGTTGGAATTTTGCATCTTGTAAAGAAGTGTTGTTGGTTTCTTCATGGAACATCATAGTATTGGGTGATCTAAGATTTTCATGAGGTGAAGAAGGGCTTTCATGCTGGGAGGATGACGCTGGGTTAGATCAGTGGGTTGTAATCCTCTCTTCTACTCTTTCTATCAATAAATCTATTTGAGTTTTCCTCCACATTCTTGTATGTCTGAGTTGATATATGCATTTGTGTGGTCAATATATATATGGTCCTATATTGTTTATGATTGTAGGTCTCTGTGCTTTGATGGTGCTATGCTGCTTTGACTCTACAAGTGTTCTTTGAAGCATGATAAGCAAGGAAGGAGCGACAAAGATCTGTCAGAGGGGAGAGGAAACAAGCAAGGAGCCAAGCGAAAGACTGAGGTTGGTACTCTCTACTTCTCTCTCATCTACTTATCATAAAGGAAAACGCAAGTAACTTTAGTTTGTTTGTTTCTAAGATAGCTACCCGTTTTAGTGGGACTAAAAGCTCTGCATGGACACTAGTTTTCCCGATAACAAAATGGCTACTTCACAGGGGAGCAAATAACTTGTTTTCTTGCTTCTAGTTTGTTTACTTTATAAACTATAGACGGAGCCTGATGTTATGTCGGCTAGCCTTCGAACTACTTTTGCTATGCAACTACAAAGTAGATAAACGTTGCTTCAATCAATCTCTGAGTTAGTTTATGAATTAAATATTTGACTTGCAAACATCCTAATTGCCCTGGTGGTGGCTCAAGTAACCTCATTAGATCGGCCCCTACACTTTGTATTACCAACTATCATTAGCTCAGCTTAAATCCCTGAACTAAGCTGCAAACTGTGACAGAAAACCAAGTTAAAGTCTCATCGCTGGACCATTGCACTGTCTCCTTTTGACTGGATGCATCGTACCTCTCGTGTGCAGTAGGTGAGATGCATCCCTGTTTCCCTGTGTTATAGGTGCGATGATCAAACAAGACTATTTTTTCCTCCAGATTTTTGTTTTTTCTTCACTCTCTTCAGCTTTATTCAGGATTTTTGTTGTATGTGATCAGTATTCCACTATTGAAACTCCCTTCCTTTGCATTATTTAGCCTCCATTGTGCAAATAATTGTGAATGTTTTTATGTATTTTTCGTCATTTGCAGTTCTCCTTTACAAAAAGGTAGCTTAATCAAACTGTCGTCTTTTGATTCGGAAGTGTCACAAGTGTTGTTTTCAGTCAAAGAAAAGAATCCTACTCTTTTTTATGGTCAATTACACTGTTACTGTTGTATTTGATTTGAATTAATAGTATTTCAAAGTGTTGAAAGCAGTTTCCAAATTGTAGTTGAAAGTGTCGTCTTAGCCTTCCTTTCGTTTTTTAAATTCGAAATCGCAAAGTTTCATCTTATCCTTCCTTTCGTTTTTTGAATTCAAAATCGCAAAGTAGTCTTCCTTTCGTTTTTTGAATTCGAAATTGCAAAGTGTCGTCTTAGTCTTCCTTTCGTTTTTTGAATTTGAAATTGCAAAGTGTCATCTTCGTCTTCCTTTCGTCTTTTGAAGAGAAAATTGTTAGTACTGTCGCTTTGAGAGAAAAGATAGTTCAAATTTGTACTTAGCATTCTTTTTGTCATTCACACATTAAGAAAGTAGAAAACAAATACATGCATGTGCATTTGCATTTAGACTTCTTGTTGTTTTTTATTTAGGACAATACATCTAGTGTGTGCTCTCTACTCTATGTTGAAAGAATCTCGCTTCTCTTTCCTTAGTAGCCAGGATTTTCATTGCAAAAAGAAGAATAAACGACTGTTTATCATCTTAGATTGCATATTTAGGAATTGAATATCTACATCACACGGTGAACCTTAAAGGCAAACTTCTTAAGAAAGATCAACTGTAAAATAAATTCAATGAACATTAAAACACTTTGGAACTTAATGCACAACATTTAGAAGTCTAGGCTAGAGACGTATTCCAACGTCATACAGCCTGGTAACTATCACTTTCATCGTAGGTTGGGTGATTCCTCTTCTTTGAGACGAAAAGTGCCAGTACGGACTTGTGCTCCCACATACCGTCGAGTATATATTTGGAGACTACAATAGGCTATATCCTTTATCTTTAGGAAGCTGTGTCTACTGCCCTATCGATCGCAATTCTTTGAACACAACATTCGGGAAGATTGACTGCCATACCGTAAAAAGTATTTTGTAGTTTTGTGATTGGTTTGGTAATCCCTCTGTCTAGATTTCCAAAGTAGTCCCTTTCATTCCTTTTCAGAATCCTTAAAAGAAAAGGTCCATCTAAGCACTTTTCACTTCAGGCTCATTAAAAATCGAAAGTGACTAGAGTCATCTTTAGCTTTTTCTCGACTCTTAACAATTGAAAAATAAAGTTGTGTCAAAGCTTCTAAAATTCATTTAATTCAGAATCACATATTCCCCTTTTATTTTGAGTTGATCAAGTAATCCGCAACCATGGAAGAAAGTCAATCGAAACCCCGTCGTTCGCGGAGACTGACGAGTCAACGATCTTTGACTATGGAAACAAAACTATTCTGGACCAAGCGAACTCGTTTAACTAGGTCAAAATCCCCTGGTTTTCTTGAAACTTGTGTTCCAACATCCTCAGAGACTCCAGTTACTCCAACTATTTCTGGTATCCCTGCCTCTACAGAAGAAGTCCCGCAGCTACGAAAGGACATTAGAACTGATCCTAGTGTAACGGTGAATAATTCTATTCCTGAACCAGCTCCATTTGGGATTGATTCAGAAGGTGTCACCCCTCCAGTACCTGTCGCTGCATAGTCTATACCTTCTTCAACACCAGAAATATTTTACGAACCTGACGGTCTACCTCTTCCACCTAGACTGATTGCTATAGAAGAGATTGTGGAGGATCTTCCATCTAGTACTCCATTGCATTTTGGAACTGGAATCACCCTATATCCTTCTTCAACAAAAGTTAGTCTCCCTTCATCGCAAGTTCCTATAGAATTGATAGGAAATCTTTTGGATAGACTCGATATGTCTGAAAAACCATCAACATCCAGGTTTGTGTCATCTGACACAACAATAGTAGAACCTCTTGCTGCTACTCCAACAATGTTCGCTAGTGTACCTTCTGTCCCAACTAGCTCTCAACTGCTAGATGGAGTCCACTCAGGGATTGTTTCAACAGTATGGTCTGTTCCCATTTGTTCATCCATAATAATATCTGGAATTTCTTATGTTGAGTCTCGACAAATTGATCCTTCACAACAGTATCAATTTGGGCAGTCCAGTCTCTAGAGGCCAATCTTACCTTTGAACACTGGATTGCCAACATAAGGGGGGAAATATGCCCTTTCGTTGTTCCCTTCTGGAGAACAACCATATGAGAGTTCACAACAGAATTCGGGTCATGCTGGAATTACATCCAGTGGTTGGATGCCAATACTGCCTCAACAACCAAGAGTTGTATACTCAATGCAACCAAGTCTATCTGTGTCGAATATCCCCACTACACCAACTATTGTGACGATGTCGCAAGTACAAGCGTTGCCTATTGTATGCCAACCTCAAGTTTCTTAGGTCGTAATACAACAACCTCTTGTCTCCACGACACAACCACAATCACCGATTAGTGGCTCCTTAACTGGAGCGACTCAGGCTCAAACAGGTACTATTACCCCTCATCTTGGTCAGACAGCCAGTATTGGGCAATAGCAAATGGTTTCACAACCATGGCTGGTGCAATATCAACAACCACAATTCCAAAAAGCTTACTGAGGACCTGATCAACAAAGCTTTGTGGGTAATGGGCAGCCGTATATTCAAAACAATCAACATCAATCATATCATAATGGTTATGCCCATCAACCTTCCCAAAGTTATCAACATCAAATACATTATGCTAGTATGCAAAGACCCACTGCTCAGGCAATCCCATCTTATCTTGGGTACGCTTTGCCGAACTTGAATCAACATTTGCCCTTCATGGCTACTTTAGAGTTACCAGATCTAAATTGGCTAACAAATGATCCAATTGCTTATGCCCATTGGTGGCCGGTGATTCCTCAAAAACTTCCGTCAGATATTCCTAAATTCAATGGAAATCATGTGATGACCTTTCATCTGTGGTTTTCATCTAACACTCTCAATGATGATTTGATTAGGCTTCACCTTTTTTAGTGAACGTTAACTAGTTTGACAGTGAAATGGTACATCTAATTGCCTAGAGCTTCGTTTGATAATTTTAGCACCCTTGCCACCACCTTTTTAACCCATTTTCAATTACCAATAAGGTACGAAACAGGAATGGAGCTTCTTACCAATTTCAAGCAAATGACAACCACTCACATATCTGATCATATTCATGAGTGGCGACGTCATCGATGAAAGGTAAAAACATATGTTCCTGATCAGCTGCTAGCTGAATGGTTTATTAAGTCATTGTTTCCTTCTATTACAGAAGATGTGGCAAAGGGAAGAGTCATCACTGAAGATCAAGTCATTTCTCATGTGCAATATCTAGACTTGATCTATACTCAGTATGGCACGCTCTATGACACAATCCTTGATGCTCCTAGACCAGAGTTTTTGTTCCTCCTCCTTCTAAATCAAATAAAGACTCTCGTGTTGGTGATGGCATGATAGGTACAACAAGCACGAAAACCGCAAAGGCTACATCTAAGAAAGCCCGCATGGTTTTTGGTCAAAATGCAAATGAAGAACTTCTTTCCTCGGAGGTTAATGGAATGTCGATTGACAAGGGCAAAGAACCAAATCAACCAGGGGACAAGAAGAAAAAGAAAGGGAAAAAGAAGAAACAGGATGAGTCGTCTCCTGAAAAATCTTCTGCAAACCCTTCTGGGCAAAGGAAACCTCCTTTGGGGTGTCAGATATGCGATGAGGATCATTGGACGAAAGATTGTCCACATAAAGATGAAATTAAGAAATTCTTTAAGAATTCAAAAACTTTAGCGGTATTGACTGATTTGTTTCCAAACCCAAGAACCAATCTGGTTGCTAGTGACAATGCTTCCCCATCCCAAGTGTTTATGTTTTCCATTTCAAAGCAACAAAATGATGGTTTGATATCGACAAGGAATAAATATTATGGGAATCCACAACTGTCGAACAACAAGGCTATTGATTAGCCTAGTAGTTCGACAACAACCTCAATCGAAGTTGTGCCACCCATCATTCCTAAGCTAATGAGAAATCCGCCTGATCCAGGTGGATGTTAGTGGCCACCCACCTATCCCATTTGGACCCCCGCAACTGTCTCTTTCAGTTTTTCAATTTCCGTAATTGTAGCACAATTTACTATTTTTAGCAGTTTTTTTCGGGTC
>APFE031378543.1:0-11811 GCA_000404065.3 Pinus taeda
CGGCTATTTTTCAACTTAAGGACCCCAGTCAAACCTAAAATAATATTAATATTTTATAATTATTATTATATCTACGAAGTCAAGTAAACTGGGTAAAATAAACCAGAAAAGAGGTTAGATATTAAATTTACCTATTTAATTATTTAAATTATTAATAAATATATATATTATTAATATTCTCAATACCCAATATAATACTAAATTTAATGTTAAGTTATTAAATTATTAAAATAAATTACTAGAAAATTGTAGTTACTAGAAAATAAATAGATTCATGGTTAGTTTTCAAAACTAAACCATTTAATTATTTAATTTATTATATATAAATATATATAATACCTAAATAAAATATATCCAACTAAATATATAAAAAATATATATATAAGTATTACTATCCTATACTTGAGTGAATAAAGTTTTGTTGCCTACCCTACCCAATCGGATGGTTCTGTCGAGTCAAACAATGCAGACGTTATCTATGTAGTCCATGCATGTGCTTTACAAGGAAAAAATCTAAGCGTTCTAACTAGTTCTCTTAATCGTAGACTCTGTGTTTTACAAAGGAATTGCGAAATTTTTTTTAATGTTTTGGAAGTAACCATCATGGTATCTGCTTAGTCAAACTCAATCCTGCTGAGGTTGTGTTTTAGCTTACATAAGTTCAGAGATTGTATTGTATAAAGGAAAAGTTTAAGTTTCAACATTTTACCTCTACATTTTCCTTTGCTGCAGAGTCAAACCCAATGAGGAAATGCATACGTCGGTTTTTGCATTTGATAAGTTTATAAAAAATTCAGTTAGAAATTTAAAAAAAAAAAAAATTATAACAGGTAAATTGTTTTGAAATTTGAGTGTTAAATTTTTTATAATAATAACTTTATTTTTACGATTAAAAAATTGATTCAAACATTCTAACTATCTAATTTTTTTTATTTATTTTTACCTAATTTCAACAAAAACTACATCCAAGCAAAAACTACCATCCAAACTATTTTATCGCATCGATAGGAAACGCCAGTTATTTTCCATTGTATCGTTAATCAGTACCTACCTTAACTTCCTGTAAACCCTACATATTTCATTGTTAAATTGTCATAATTGATATGAAATTATACCTCGCAACTACATATAATTATATGTGGTTTGTGGATATGGATTAGATACGTACAAGTTGATAACTCGTGTTGTTAATTCGTGAATACTGATTGGATGGAGGGATTACTGAACACGTCACAGCCATTCAAAGGCTCAGCCATTTAAGAAGGCTCTAACACATGTCAGAAGTGATAAGCAAATATTACGGGTAATTTTTTTTTTTAAAGCATCAAATAATATAACAGAATACCGAGTGAAGCCGTGCCCAATAAATTGCAGGATATTCTTTGGCGGTCTTGTTTTTGTTCCTAGAATCGTTTTAGCGACTTACAGAGTCCAAAGTACTCTTTTATGTAAATACCAATGTTTCTCCAAATTATTTATGCAATAGGTTACGGAATTTTAGCACATGATGTGGGTATGTGATAACTGATATTTAATGGCAGGAAGAAGACCATTTTTATATTTTTATTTTTATTTTGGTATTACAGAAGAATCTAACAATGTGTCTCATACATAATTATTAATAAATTTTTAAGGGTTTATAATTTGTCCGCTCCATAGACTAAGTCATAACCAGGGATTTGAATTTTAGATTTCTTAGTTTTCACAAATTTCACATTACTTCAATCTTGAGCTGCCTCCATGGGACTAAGGACTACAATATATTAATGTGTGAGGTGATGAGGTCATTACTTGATGGGCACAATTTGTAGGCAATTAGAGTCTACATTTACATTTGGTGGTGTTGGTGCATAGAGTTACTGCTGAGATGATCATTTTCCTCCAACCTGTATCATAACCAAATCTCTGGTCACTAGATAGGTCGATATAGAAAACTATTCTAGCATATATATATATATTATATATATATATATATAGATGGAAAAATAATCATAGATCTCTACAAGAATCGATTCTACAAAGCCTCGAGACCATGTGTGTTCAACAAGATTCGATCTGATGATGTTGTGAGATTATTATTTTTTGGTACAAATGGATCCATGCCTGTTGGTGAAGGATTCAGCAAGAGGTTTGGACTTGAGAATCCCTATTGCCTCCAAACCTACAAGAGCAAGGATTCATTCTTCAATATTTCCTTGTTTTTATGAGATTAAATTCGATAAATTCCAGATCCAAATAGTGGTGGTTCCTCTCATTTATGTTGACGCACCTACCCCTAATGTCCAAAATTTGGTGGCAAGCTTTCATCTAAAGCATTCCATGTTGGTGAAGCTTTCCAAGAACTCTTTCCTCGGGATTTCAAATCCATAACTAGAGATTATGGTTTACACATGCCACTAGGTTTCGAACTATGATATGAACTTGGGAAATGTGTTGGGTAAATTCTCAGTTCCTTTCAACTTGGAGGGAGCCCACGAGAGGTTGCTCGTGTTCCATAGTGGGTAGATGTTTATTGGTAAAAACTCAAATGGAGATTCGAAAGCGAGTCCTCATATTCACTTTAATGTTTGGCAGAGCCCGACCCAAGGTTCTTTTTCCAGTTTGATAGTAATCTTGAGTGAAGTTCGCGAGTCTTTCATATTCAAGGAAATATTCATCAACCAATTTTCAGCTGCAAGTTTAGTTGTGACAATAATTCCTAATTATGTTGGTGCTTTGACTATTAGCTCTCACCACATTTTTTCATTCATATATATTTCATTTATTTTGGTTAAAATAAACCATGAGAAACTAAATCTTGGGACTAGCACTTGGTCTCATCCCTTCAAAACTCATGTCATTCTAATAGGACATACAATGTTGCTAATGGAACCCTAGTTGAGATTCACTATGATTTCATTTCATTTACTTCATCAGTGAAATCTGAATTAGTGAATGACCTGCATCGTCTTTCCATTGAAACAAAATTCATACATTGGGGTAGATCACAACTAGAATGGAACCATTGTCGATGGCTTAACACAGTGGACCTCAACCTTAACAGTGGGTCTCTGTCCACCTTGAAAGCAAATCAAAATAGACACTCTATGATTTACCCTTAAAACTCATGGCATCCAGGTGGGGCCTATAACATACATATTGAAACCTTAGCGGATGTCCTAACACTCAGTAAATGTAATGATGAAAAGGTGCCCTATTTCCATTAGTCTGTATTTCACTTTCCATCTGCTTGGTGAATTTTGGTTCAATTCCATTTACAATCTGACTAAGTTCTCTTTTATTCCTATGTTTTCTGTAGATCTTTTCTTTTTGCTCTAAATTATAGATCCACATGGATGCTACAAATAATCATTCTAGTAAATAGAGAAATGCATGATTCTGATAAATGAGAGTCTCCTATTTCCACTAGTTAGAGATAAAATATTAAAGTAAAAATAAAGATAGAAAAATGCAGAAGTTTGATGATAGGAATCTTGTATTTCTACTATTTGGATATTAAATACATAGAGTTCTATATAATTTGCGTTGCTATACTTGTATAATTTGAGTTATTAAATTTGAATCATTTGAGATACATGAAATATGATAGGAGAAAACACTCAAGTAAACCTTTCTTTTCGGGATGAGATGTACTATTTCATTTTGAGAACAATTAACACAATTTATAAAGTTTGTAATTATGTGAATGTATATTTTCATATTTTCCTATATTATCAATTTGATGTTGTCATAATGTGATATTTTCTACATGCCATTTATTCTAGGAATTTGATTTATTTAATAGAAATAGATTTGATTGAAAATGAAATGTAGAGATAATATACTATTATTCACTAACTTGTATTTTTTTAAGCTTTTCATTATGAAAGGACTATATGAATATATGTCCTTCCAATTGAAATTAAGACTAACACTTCAAATTTGATCACTGCTCGCCAACCTATTATTATTTTTAAATAAATTGTCTTGGTTTATAACACAAATTTGTTATATAAACGATTCACAAGTTTTTCGTATAGATGATATATAGTTATAGTATTTTATACACCATTGTCCATATCCATCATTTTTATAAAGTTAGCAAACATTTCTAGAAAATGTTGCATGTTGATATGAGATTTTATCAATTTGCATGTTTTTTTTTCCAATTTTAAAATTAATATTTGATATTATTGTATTTTCAAAATTGACAATTTTGAATGTAATTTTAAATTGTAAGTTGAATTTTTATGTTATCATATTTAACATTGTTATTGTTATTTTTTTGGGTATATGATAATATTTAAAGTGTTTTTTTATGGTAAATTTGACATAATTTTAGATGCTATCTATTTTTTTTCTTTGGGTACAATTTTGTATATTTCACATGATGAATATATCTATATTGTTAATATATATTAAGTCTAGTATTAAATCTTATCTTAATAATAAGAATTCAATTCAAACACTAAAAATAATCCCAGTAAACAAATGTCAGTTGTATATATAATTTTAGAAAAATTTAAATAACTTTTATATATAATAATTTTTATATGATTTTTTTATTAAAAAAAAAAATTAACAGTTTTGGATTTTTTATTTTATTATTTGGTTGGTTTTCTATCTATTTTTAAATTAAGATGGTCATTTGTATTTAAATATAAATATTAAAGTAAATGTTTTATTTATTTTTATGATAATAAATATGATTTTAAAGTATGTTTAAGGTCATATAAAAATATATTTTTGATTTTTTTTATTTTCGAGGGAATAAAGAAATCCAAGGATTAAATTTAATGATAAAGTAACATGGAAAATCATAAAATTAAATATATTGATCTTCTTTAAAAACATATGCTTTGATAACTAAGCCTAATGCCTAAAGTCCCATAACACTGGTAAAGCATTTTGAAGAGGTGACCATGTATATTGATTAAACAATTTTGAAAGAGCCATGAACAAAGAAGTCCCATTGGTTGAAAACACATTGAAAGTGTAGGACAAGGAGAGGCTAAAGAAATTTTTAATTTTTTCTAATTAAAAATTTCATTAATTTGATTAGAGGTATAAAAATGTTCATTAATTTGATTAGAGGTAGCAAAATTACAAGAGTAGAATATTAGAAGGTATTTCAAGGTTATTATATAAACTAATTATGGGTTTATTTTTAAGAAAATAAATTTTAAAGTATATAAAGTAAAAAAAAAAAAAAAAGGTAAATAAATTGTTTATCTTTAAGAAGATCAAGGACATGTTTAGTTCTCATGTAACTATTTTTTGCAAATAATAGATAATATATAAATAATATATAAATTTTGTAGGGTCCATAAAAGTGACAAAAATGATCTTAGATACATTTAGTACAATCAACCATCAATTTCGAAATAGTAAGAATTCCAATAACAAATGTGAAAGAAAATATAAATTGCCAATTAATATATCTTTGAAGGAACCATTTCCCAAGGTTGTCGTGACTGCTCTAATAAACCCTTCAACTATAGAGAAGAAGAGGAGTGGAGATAATGTGAATCTCTTTTGAATTCCTCTTTTGAGCATGAAGAAGGGCGACTTTGCCACATTAATTAAAACTAAAATTTAAGAGACTCATATTATACATCACATGACCCATGTTACAAAATGTAAAATGAAGTCCACGTGAATGAGAATGTGATGGAGAAAGATCCAACTAAATTTTTCAAATGCTTGGATATATCCACTTTAACAATGATGGGTCTTAGTTTATTTGTTTTTACGTATAAAACTTATTGCGATACATCAATAACCTCATGTATTTTCTTTCGTTTGAGGAAGCCAAATTTCTCGAGTGATAACTATTTTGAGAGATTTCCTTTTTGTCGATAGGAGATGATTTTGTAAATAATATTACAGAAGTATACAAGATGAAATCTATCATAGTGTGTTGGGTTTTCTATCCTTGGTATGAGTGCAATGAAGGTAATGTTAAAGTTGACAATACTTTCCTAGATTTCCTTGAGGCCTCCACTACCCCTTAAAGATCATTTTCAATGAAAACATAATAGCTAAGAAAAAATTCAATAGGGAGGCCATCAAGGCTTGGATTATTACCTTTCTAAAAACTTTGAAGAGTTTTGAATAATTTGTATTTTACCACATCTTCCATAAGATTTTGGTTGTCTTCAAGATCCATGAATCTAGGAAAGAAACTTATCGAATGTAAGATGACATCTATAGTGGTATGATTGTTTTATTTCAAGAGATTTTGAAATAACTAACTCCCTCATTTGCAATGTTTAGGAAATTTTTAGATTAGGTCCCATCCTCTCTAGTTATTTTCTATACATAATTGATGTTATTTCTACTATTTGCAAAGCAGTAGAAGAATTTGGTGTTATTTTCACCTCACTTTAGCTAAATTACCTTTTCCTTGAGTTGTCACTCTTTCTCTTTTTCTAAGAATAACTTTCTTCTCTTATGTTGTAGTTGAGTAAGCCTAACCTTCTAAGAGTCCATTAGGGAACAAAATCATTTCAAGGAAAGCCTAATGGCTATAGATTGTTCTACTTATAGTAGGAATCTATCACCTTTCTCTCATTTCCTTTTACCACTAGATTGCATATTTCCTAGCACTTTTGAAGTTTTTGTGAAATTGGATGGCCACTGATTCATTTAGGGAATTATTGAAAGGTAGAAAGGTATTCTTTAAGGTCTGGAAGAAGACTTTTTCTTTGAACGACAAGATTTAGCTTAAAGGGTCTTTGTGATTTCCCTTATGTAGCAGCTAATTTCAAAGTACTAGGTTATTATCAAACTTCCCTCTATTTGATGCTCATTGGCGTAATCTTAGGATCTGTTGTAGCTGCTACAACCACCCTCCAAAAATTTTCCTTTGCTTTGATTTTGTAGCCTCCATTCTAGATAATAGCAACTCATCTCACACTGATGCGGGTATTTGCGCTTCAACTAGGATTTATTCTCTTCATTTGGGCTTGTGTTTGCTTACTTAGCTCATTTTCGAACCCATAAGCTTATCTCTTGACTTTGTCTTCCCGCATTTACGGGCTTGGCTTAGAGAACTGTGTAATCCTTGAGGGCAGCTAGCCTTGCTCTTTAGAATTATGCAATCATGACTGGCAATAGGCCTTATGCCCACGAATTGCACAGAACATGGGAGAAAGCCCAGAGCCACTCATCCCAGAAATTATGTAGAACCCACTATGCTTAGAAACTATGTAGTGGATGAGCCAAAGAGTTGCCCAGTCCTTCCCAGAAAAGTGTAATCTTTCTAGGCAATGCATGTCAGGTTCCCCCTAGAAAAGAAGGAAACTAAAGGGAAAGAAGCATCCTTATCCTTAGAGGTAAATTTCTATCCTTAGAAGTTTCCACTAAGGATCACTTTTGTCCTTGATCTCACACATGTGCATCATAAATTCCAATTTCCATAATTATATGTAATGGATGCCTCTAGAGCTCATTTGTACATTTGATCATAAAGCTCTAGCATTCTTAAAGATATCAAGGATCCTTTAAAGCATTGTCATCTCTTTTCTGGGTGAGGTTTTATTGTATCATATTTTGGCACATTTTCTATCACTTTTCATTGTTTAGCTTGCAAGAGTGTCATTTCACTTGTTTCGTTGATTGGCTGCTGGCATTTTGACTTGTTTTAGTTTGTAGAAGTCCTGTTTCAAGTTATAGGTTGCCTTTTCCAAGTGTCGCATGAGTTTGCCCGTTTTTCACCAACAGTCACTATTGTGGAAACTCTCTTCACATGCTTCATTTTCCTTCAGTCGAATCAATTGTAGCACTTATTTCATAGGCATGCATCAACCCTTAGTCAAATCTACACTCAATATCACACAATCCTTTAGATTTGCTTCATTTTCACACTCCACATGAGCACATCTGGGCTCCTCTTGCCCAAATCTCAAACTTTACTGCATGCACAACACAATCATGGGAGCTCAAGACCTCTACCTTGGCTTCTGGAATTGTGCAGAGCCTATCCTAGCCCGATTCCAATTGCACACTATACAGTTCTAGGAGCTAGTCTCATAGCCTGGCCACTAAGACTGCGTAATGTGCAGTCTCTCCCACGCCTTTGCCCAAACTGTACTACGCATTGTGCAGTTCCATTCATCAAGCTTCCACACTGACTACCAGGACTATGCAATGCACAATTCCCACAATCAGTCAGCTATCCCTATTAGTCACAATTACGCAATCCCTCTCATTAGATGCCTTGAATCTTTCTTGATAATGTTGTGAAGTTAGATCTGCAAGAGCTAATGTTTGCTTGCCATAAGGGTCCTTTTTGTCCCACAAGTACTGCACTTGTGAAACACTTCTCTCCAGTAACCATTGTACCTTGGCCCCAAAGACAGATGCTTCAAGAGAGACCACTAAAAGCAATATTGGGGAAGGAGATGAGAAAGCGTTAGCTAACTTTCCAATATATGTAGACATTCAAACGTTAATAGAAAGGGAGTCAATATTAACATGGTTGGAAGTCTAGTATCAATAGTAGAAGGCAACAATCTAGTACAAGATCAGGGAAAGAGGAAGTTTCTAACATAATATAGGGAGAACAAAGTTGCAGATTGAAATCATATTCGATCTTCATGCAAGAACCTTTGGCATCAAAAGAAAAAGGAAGCAAGTAGCAGAACTGAGATCATAGCAAGAAGAACAAGAACTGAGGGAAGAACGGTAGCTGAGGAGGAAATAAAAGGTATAGAAGCAGAAATAGGAAGAAGAACAAAATCAAGGTGCGAAGATAGAGGAAAGAACGTTCATATAGGTCGAAGAGTTGGAACAACTAGCAATAGAGGAGGAGAGTGAACAAATTCATTAAGGAAAGGGTGATAGTGTCAGACACCAGGAAGCATCCACATTCACTTGCTGAAGCCAAATTGGCCTATACAGGAGCAAAAAGGTCAAATGTTAAGCAATTGATGGCCAAGAATGAAAAATTGGCAAAGAATTTGTATGTTGTCAGGTAAGAGGCAGAGAAACTCTGAGAATCAATGAAAAATGCAATTTTCACAATGGGAGAGATGAGGAAAGCAATACTCACTAAAGTATCAAGACCTGAGGATACCATTCAAAAGCTCTATGATGGATTTATCATCGTGCATAAATCATTTTTCCATGTACATGGCCTACAACATTGGAGCAAAGAGTTTGTTCAAACTCTCAAGAACATACATGTTGCCATCGCCCATGTACAAGAGTGAGCAATATGGCACAAAGGAACCCCACTTGACTTAGTTAAGAAGATGAAGCCACAAGCAGAGATGGAGAAACAAAAGGTTCGATGTTTATCCAGAACTATGAACAAATTGCCCCATTCATCAGTAGCATACAAGCCACATATGCGCGGTTGTACAACCGTTTGGATGTCATGGTGAGAAAGCATAGGATCCCATCAATTGGTTCCCTCAATGAGACTAAACCCAAGAACCAAGTCCAAATTGATATCAATGAGTACATGGAGTAGCTAAGATGAGAGGCCACCATGGATGACTTGGAGCTAAACGCACATAACATGCAGAAGTGCATCGGTGGTCTCATCATGGTAAACACCATGATTCACATGCTTCAGGACAATTTGGTTATAGGTTCCAAGACCATATACGCAGATGCTATGGAGCCAAGAGTCTACTATCAAGAATACACCATCAATAGTTTGGGGACATTATCTCTTAGTACCAAGCTTGGCATGAGTATGCAATCGAGAAACACCAAGTGGAGGTTGGCAAGTTGGTTTTTTGACCAAAATTTGGAGTCACATTGTTTTGTCTTGTTAGGTTGTCTCTAGCCTATTTTGTCTCACATGGGTACATTAGAAAAATGTAATATTATTTGTAAATATGTTGTAAGTGAAATTCCAAGTGTCATTAGTTGAATATGAAAGGTCATCATATAATGTAATGAGTTATTTGTGAAGAAGTCGAAGAGTCATGAGGGTAGTCAAAGAGTCACAAAGGGGAATGTCAAGGGTCACCCCACCCTTTCTTATAAATATAACTTCAGAACTCATAGAAAGGGGATTTTGAGAGCCAATATTTTGGCTAGGCTTAGGCTTAGAGAAGGATTTGGAGTATTGTGATGAGCCTTGGTTTCTCCACAATGTAGAGTGAGTATACTTCTTTGGAGGAGCAATTGTTATTGAATGTAATGTTCCACTATTGAGGCTAGTGGCTGTCAATGGTGTATGTATGGAGGGAAATTCCACCCGTAATAACAATAAGAGAGCCAACACACTTTCAAGCATATGTTTTTATTGTAGTTGGACTATTCTGGTTTCTTTAGCAATGTATGTTGTTTAACTTATGCATTTTCTTATGAACTATTTTGTATGCAATTATATGAATCTAGTTGAAACATGTTTTTGGATTAATCCATCACTTTAATTTGTGGACTATTCCACATTTTAGATTGTGATGTCATTTTTCTCGTGTGTTCCTTTTGAGTTGTGTACTATTATAGGATTATAAGGGGCACACTTCCTTTTCGCCTATGTCTGTTAGAACCCCCATGCATCTCACTTGATTTGTTGCAAGGTCACATACTTGCTTCAGCCCAAAGTTAGCATACTTATCTCTACGTGCTATGTGAGGACCGGTAGGGGCTCGAATGTCAACCTCATCATATGCCCCCAACCCAATAAGCAACCCTAACGGCAAGGGGCTGACTGTCAAGGAGGGCCCTGGGGCTCAACCATTCATTGAGGACGGTAGGGCTGACTCCAAGGAGAGGCCCGCGTGATGTTATGTAAAAAATTAATTAATTTTAGGTTTATTATTTAATTTAGGTTTAGTTAGACGAAAGGGCACGATCATAAGATCACGCCCTTTCCTAAAGGGTGCCATGGCGGTATATAAGCCAGGCAACCCATTGTAAATCATCATCATCTATCTATTCATTTATTAATAAAGTATTTATATATACATTTCTATTATCCAGAAGTTTTTATGCTTCATTGGTATCGGAGCTATTCGATCTTTCGGCAAGTTCAACCACTGCACAAGAGCCTCGTTGAATAAAATAAACATTTCAAAAAAAAAAAGAGAAAAAAGTAAAAGAAGTAAAAAATAAATTGTCGATAACATAATACCTCAATCACCCCGACACCCATTCTTTGTTCATTTATTCGTTTAACGCTGCAAGAGAATCTTCCATAGCCGCAAACTGACCCTGTCAACAGTCGTAATCCACCGTATGCAATCACTGTAGCAGCCCCAACCCACGCCATCGAATTCTCCTGCAGACTTTCCGAGAGCTCTACAGTGTCTCCACTACCGAAACATATGTTCACGCTGCCACCAACTTGACCACGCCATCACCACCGTAGTTTAGCACTGCCATCAACTGACAACCATACACGACAATAGTCACCATCCCCGTAGGGTCCTCCCACTCACCATCCAGGGTTATAAGATTCCATCAATTATAAAATCTGGTTAATTTGACCATCGATTGAATTCAGTGTGTTCTCTTAACTTAGTCGAAGGGCTGCTTCAAGAAGGGATGTGACAGCGAATTGAGACACAACGTTCCAAGCATTACATCTCATTAATTATTTTTGAAGGGTTGCAAAGGATTACAAATTTTATACTAGAAGCAATTACAACCCTGCAAATATTAAAGCAAAGATATTTGTAAAGTAAAATATATATTATTTGTAAGGTAAAACATATATCGAATAAGGTTAATGCATATGATATAAGGGAAACAAGGATTAAGGATTTGTTAAAGTATTAAAGAATCATTATCAAAGCTCAAAGGTATATAAATAGAAAAAGGTTATTAAAGGTTTTATACAACTTAACTTAAAGCCAAAGAATATAC
>APFE031378544.1:0-43578 GCA_000404065.3 Pinus taeda
ATTTTGCCTAAAAAACAATAATTATTGAGTGGGGAAACCTAATATTCAATCCTAGGCCCCTACTAATACAATGTAATTAATGGTAATGTCAAATTTTTAAAGTAAAAATGACATTCTCCTTTATCTTTCATTTTTATCGATGACATTCTCCATTATCCTTCATTTTTATCGTTTTACTTAAATTTGTAACACTATCATTAATTGTTTTAGGATGTTTGAGAGTGGTTCACACCTCATTGGATTTCTTATGGAGAAAGTAGAATATTTGATCCTGTTAACCACCAAAATGGGTAATCCTATAGGAGAAAACTCTCCTATTCTTCACATCCAGTCGACCAACCATGTAGCCCCTGACAACCACTCCTAGCTGATGACGTGCCATTATATCTCCGCCACCTGCATCAACCTTATGCTTCTTATCAATCCACCATGAGCACATGGACGAAGGTGGGCTTTCGATCAAAAGGTACCCTAAGTCACCTGACACATCCCTCACTTCCATGTGTCTCAAATTCTTCGTGTCGAACAAAACACGTGGGTGACACATGTATTACATGAGTTTGACTTGTGTCCTATTTGTAGGACATGAGTTTGACTGGTGTCAGACACGAGCCCTACTAGTGTCCAAATATTTGGACTCGTGTCTTGTGTAAAAAACATCCCGAAATTGATTTATTGCCTCGTTCTCACACAATTTGGTCTCAAATTTGGAACTCTCAAAGGTTTTGGATTGTATCTACGTGAATTTGTCTAGGTGTAATATCCCAAATATAAATTTTGCTGAAAATTGCTTTTGAAAATTATGCCGTCAATTTAAATAGCAATTTGCACAAATTCAACAATCAATTTAACGACAAACTAGAAAATACAATCTACAACTCAACTTTGATACCACTGTAATGACTCAAATAAAAATTCTGCCAGATAATGCTTCATAAAATATAAAATTTCTCCCAAAATTCACACTGTTAATTTTACAAACAATTCGCACACATTGAACCACGAAATTAATGACAAAAATAGGAATTAAATCTGCTACTTGAGAATAGAAAAGAAAGACATGTGAAAGAACTCAACCTTATTTTATTAATATGAAATAAGCTGATACAAGATAATGCTGCAGCTTGCCTCCAAAGATAAACTGAACTACCGAAAACACCTATGAATTTTGGACAAACTCACCAAGGGGAGAGATGGGTTCTCGCCCAGTGTCACTCAATCACTCGAGGGTTTCTGTCCTAGTGCTACTGCTGAAGCTCGGAACTCTTGGTTCTCCAAACCTTTCCACAAGAAAATATCACAACTGAAGGATGTCCCAAATGATCTCCTCCTTTTAAAGACTCCATAGATAGATCTCCAAGTCTTTAGAAGCATCTTATTTTGATTATTTTAATATTATTCTAGAAACTCCTTTTTGACTCCATCTAAGTGACTTTTAATATATTTTATTTCACTAAGTCACTTTTGGCCATTTGTCTTTCAATTAACTATTTTCCCCTCTTTTGATTTAATTAAGTGACTAATTAAAGTCACTTTTGATCTGGGAAAATGGTCAACCCCCCACCATACTCTCTCTGACCACTAGAAGTCACTTCTAAGCATCCCGCCCTATAGATCTTCTCGTTCTGGTTCCAACGAGCTATTACACTAAGGTATTCCATCAAATAATCCTCTCAGAATACCACTTCAAGCGTAATTAATTAAGTCATACCCATTAAGAACTTTGTTTTTGCAAGTTGTTAGAATGCAGTGGAACGACAAGAAAACTGTGCAGATGATGGTATATGCCAAGCCAATGCCATTGGATCCCATAAAAATCCCTCAAAACTCATCTGAGACCCTTGATGACATCATGTTAATTTTAGTTAACAATGGTATGTTCTATGCTTAACACAATTACTTCAATGTCCTTTTAGCAGCCCAGTGACAATTTCCAATTTAGTTTTCGAATAGCAATCACACTAACCATAAATCACATTGACAGTAATTGTAGACAGAACATGAATAGTAAAATGCAGAAGACAAGCCAAGACAAGAGAACACCAAATTTGGCAAATGCCAGGGAAAAACCCCAAGATGGGGAAAACCCTTTGATCAATTCTTCTTATTATTATATCAAATGTTCAACAGAGAGAGAGTACAATAAAGTCAATATTGACTTGCCAAATCATAGTCAAAACAAAGCTGTCAAATCTGCAGTCAACAATAGTCAAACTCAGCCAAAGTCAATGATGGTCAATGCAACAACAAACAATCCTCTTTGGAGCTCGGTCAAAGGAAGTCAAACTCAGCCTTTTGAAGTGATCAAAGAAAACCCAAAACAGTCACTAAATCAATGGTCAAACTTGGTCAAATTCTGCACTTGAAGTCTACAGTAAACCCTGCAGTCAACTTTGGTCAATGTGCCCATGATACCTCGGTTCCTTTGCCAATTAATGCGGCCTTCCAAAAATGAAATTCTGACCCAAAAATTGCAGTCAAATTGATGGTCAAAGTGCTTGGTCAACGCTGGTCAAACCTGCAACAAAATTATGAAATTTCGCCTTGTAATCTGTCCTTAAATTCATCCTTCTTGCCACACGTGTGAGAGAATAGATATGCCCAATAAGCTGTACGAGCCAATCAAAGAAGGAGAGAGAAGAATGTGTGTGATGAGATGATGTCAATTGAGGTTTGAGGTCTCTCATATTTATTCAAGTCGTTGAGGGTGAAGTGACATGTCTCTTGGGCTTCATGAGCCTACATGATGATGTGGCCGATCTTGACAATTTTCACATGTATGGGCATAAATTCAAAAACATATTTGTGCTTATCCAAATTTAATGATCTTTAGGTTGATTTTTGTCCTCTGGAAAAGAAGAATTGAATGCAATAATCATCCCCGTCAAATGAGTTGTCCAAAGTGGAATTTGGCCCTAATTGCCAATTTTAACACTCCCTCTCAACTAGGGAGAATTCCACCTGCCAATCTGTCCATGATCATGCCATTCTGTCATCATGTACCATATCTGCATCTCATCTCAGCTCTGCTGAACACTGATGTAATAATGAAGAAGAATCAATCGAGAGTGAGTCAGAAAACCTTGCCACTCTCCACTGATTGAAGTCAGTTCAGTGGTAGAACCCCAATCAGACTTGCTGCCAGATCAAGTTATTGAACATCATGCATCCTAGACATAGGGAGTATGACAATACATGATGCGTCCATCTGTAGTGCCATGGTCCCTATCCACTTTTTCCAACTCATTGGCCAGATGAGAGGTACTTCCCATGAGTTCTGGACTACATGGGTAGGATGTATGTTGGGGCATCCATAGGAGAAGGTGAACCACTCATCCTGCTCATATTCCATAGGAGAAGGTGAACCACTCATCAATCATGATTCACAAGGGAAGGTGAACCACTCACCCTACACACGTGTCATCAATCATAGTGGAAGGTGAACCACTCACCCTATGGTCACTAATAGTTCCAAGTGTAAAAATTCGAGAATCCCCAAATTACTACTGCAACAAACTGATATTTACTTCTCCTACTTGTTAATCCATGCAAGTTATTTACTGTGTTCTACTGTAAATATTGAATTAAATACAACTGCAACCTTCACAATTTTAAATAATATGCAGAAACAAGAATCTGAGCAAGAAAGAAATAACACACTAGTGACATCGGTATTTTTGGACCAATGTCCCTGGAAAATCCTAATGTGGGAAAACTGGTGCAGTAGCTGAGGGTTTGTATTATTAAGCAGTAATTTCTGAATATAATCTTTAGATGCCTTGCTAGCTATCCAATACAGAGAATCTGACCGATAGAGAGATGAGTCAGATATACCTCACACTATCACGGGCGATCCAACGCTAATCCAGCCAATGAATGGCTAGCCCTTAGCTACCTTTGTGCAGTTTCTGCGCAATCACTGTGCTGCTTTGCGTCACAACTTCTTAGGACTGCATCACTCCTTTAGCTGATTAATTTGCCTTTGGAACTTCGACTTTCTGCCCTCCTGGTCGCACACCCCGACTTCTGGCTCTGGAACTCAATTCTCCAACAAATTTCAGATCTCCTCTTAGGCTCTGCACTGCCTCTGCGTGGCCCTACGCTACCTAGCGTGGCTCTGCGCTGCCTCTTCTGGATCTCTCTCTGCCTTCTCTGTGATGTATCCACGGATCAGGAAACTCTCCAACCGGAAATTATCTCTGCCCCTCACTGCAAGAAATCACCTCGATCACTTCTCTGCAATTGCTGCGCTGCTCTCTTCAGAAATCGATCTCTTGATCTCTTACTCGATGTGTTTTCCAAATGCCCATCAGGCCTCTTTTTATAATCCTCTCGTTGATTAATCAAAAACCAAAATTAGATTCTAATCAATGGCTCAGATCATTTTGACTTAATCCTTGTCTTCTTCTAGAAGTTTCACTCCCAGTTTAATTAATACCCTTTAATTATTTTAATTTCCTAAGTTTAGACTTAGGCATCCATTAAAAATGATTAATTATTTTAATAAAATTGCCTTCGGGTGGAATTCCCCAAAACGATTTTTGGGTATTTTGGAATTCATGTTTCGTAGCCTCTTTGCAAATTTTGAGGCTTAGAGCACATCCGATGTAGCAAAAATCAACACTCCCTCTTAGCGAGGAATGTGCTTTAGTAATGCAACATGCTGAAGCATCACCCAGATTTTGTAACATCTCCCTATGCGCTGCTGATGTCTGACATCACTGCCCACCAACTACTACGCAAATGCTGCATCCATGCTGCTGTTGTCTCTGCCACTGCCTACACTGCATCTGCATTGCAACCCTCGCAAATGTTGCATCTATGCTGTTGCTGGCCCTACCACTGTAAACACTGGATCTGCACTGCAACCTTCTCCAATTGTTGCTGATACTGCAATAACAATGGAAAAGCATCCAAAATATTGAACCAAAGGTGTTCAGTGTGATGCATCTGTTGCTGGAGTTATGACTGCTGCTAGTCTCTACGCTGTCACTGAAGCTACTGCGCTGCTTCTAACTCTGCTCGATGCCAGCCGCACTGCTTCCAACACTAGCTCTGCGTTGTTCAGACTCTGGTGCTCCTAGCTACTGCAACTGTCACTCCGACACTACTATGCATCAACTGACCTGGTCCATCCTGCTACTTTTGATATGGGCTCTCGTAGCAAGTTATTGATCCAAGAGGTGGACTCCTCAAGGATCCCGCCCTTCTGCAGTTCTTTCGAACTACAGTACTAGATCACCCCACCTCTCCCTTGAAGGTATTTGGGCAATAATGGCGAACTCCTCTTCCTCGATCTCTGGGGTTGCAACTTGTGGATCATGTTTCTCATCTTTGTCCTTCTTCTTGAGAGGACACGATGTAGCGTAGTGACCAAATTCACCACACCAGAAACATTTGATCTTTGAAACATCTTTCTTCTTCTTCCACTACTCCTGCTGCCCCTTAGATGCAAGGGTTGAATTCTCTTCCTCCTCCTTGGGCTTTGTCCCACTGTTGCTGCTGTCATCAAGTTTGCACTTGACTAACTCTCGCCTCATCTCTTCCTATTGAAGAGCAACCCACATTCCTTCCCAATCCGACAATTTCTCTCTGCCCAGGATACTCTGGACAAATACTTGCCATTCTTCTGAAACTGAATTCAGGGCCGACCTCACCATCTCTGTAGGCTGAGGTGTTGATCCTATAGTTGCCAACTGATCTCGGACTTCCTGAATCTTTGATAGGAACGGATCAATGCATTCCCCTTTCTCCATCCTAGTTGTTCTCAACTTCTCCTCCAAGTATATCTTCCGTTGCTTGGAAGATCTTTGATATAGTGTAGCCAAGGCATACCACATCTCTTTCGCTATCCCTTTGCCAACAATGTGACATACAACGTGATCCCTCACTCCATTGAGAATCAACCGCTTGGCCTTTGTCATCTTGGCCTTGTACTTTTTGAGTGGATCTACATCACTGGGTACAACTACCACACTATCAACGTACATCTTCAGATCATGCTAAAACAGTGCGAGACATGCAAGTAGATTTCAAATGAATATTCAATGAATTGATTGAGCAACAATACTCAATAATAATACAGAGATATTTACAAAGATAGAAACATCAAGTTTCTATGTAAAGAAACAGTTTCATCTAAGAAACTGCGAAAGGAAGAAAATTAGAAACAGCTACAAGAATGAGCATTAAACTAAAATAGTATTATTCTAATACCCTCCCTTAATGCTCAATCTATTTACAACACCAATAGATCCCCTGAATTTTACAAACTTATTAGGACCAAGAGGCTTGGTGAAGATGTCTACGGGCTGCTCTGTTGTGGGAACATATCTCAACTGAACGGATCCGTCTTCAACAAGCTGGCGAATGTAGTGGCAATGAGTCTCCACATGTTTTGTTCGTTCATGAAAGACAGGATTTTGGCAAGTTTGAGCACTCCCTGATTATCACAAAACAAGGAAGTAGGACCTGTCTGGAAAACATGCATATCTGCAAGCATACGTCGAAGCCAAACTGTCTCACAGGATGCCTTAACTGCTCCCCGATATTCTGCTTCTTTGGAGGAGAGAGCCACGGCTTGCTGCTTCTTACTAGTCCAGGTGACAACACCATATCCTATACTAAACACATACCCAGCTGTAGATTTACGATCATCAATTGAACCGGCCCAGTCATAATCTGTGTAACCAATGAGTATAGGATCGGAACTGCGAGTGTATAGGAGTCCATAATCAGAAGTGCCACTCACATATCGTAGCACACGCTTTGCTGCTATCCAATGATCGACTTTAGGAGCTGACATGAAGCGGGAAATGTAGCTTACTGCAAAACTGATGTCTGGTCTGGTGGCAGTAAGGTAGATGAGACTGCCTACTAATTGCCTGAATAAAGTTTCATCCACAGGGAGAGAGGATGACTGAGAAGAAAGTTTGAGCCCTGGTTCCATAGGAGTCGTGGCTGGTTTGCAATCCCGCATTCTGAACCTGTCCACAAGATTTTTGGCATACTTGGACTGAGAGAGAAAGATGTGATGCTCAGTCTCCGAAACTTCAACCCCCAGACAGTAGTGAAGAAGTCCCAAGTCTGTCATATCAAAGGTTCTGCATAAGTCTTGTTTGATCCCATGGATCAAATGTGCAGAGCTGCTAGTAATGATAAGGTCATCTACATAGACAACCACAAACAATATATCATCACTAGTATGTTTGATATACATATTTGCATCAGATGGGCTTCGTTGAAAGCCATGATCTGTCAGGTACTGATCAATTGTCATGTACCAAGCCCGAGGAGCTTGTTTCAATCCATAGAGAGCTTTAGCTAATCTACACACTTTCTGTTCTTGACCAGCAATCTTAAGTCCTGGAGGCTGTGTCATGTAGACTTCTTCCTGTAAGTCACCATTTAGGAAAGCACTTTTTACATCCATCTGATGAACTTTCCATTTGAACTAAGCTGCTAGGGCATGGACAAGATGTATGGTACTCATCTTGGCTGTAGGAGCAAAAGTCTCCTCATAGTCAATGCCTTCCTTCTGTGAGAATCCTTGAGCCACAAGATGAGCTTTATATTTGTCTAGAGTTCCATCGGCTTTGTATTTCACTTTATATACCCATTTGCAGCTAATGTGCTTTCTCCCTTCAGGAAGATCAGAAAGGGTCCATGTGTGATTTTTCTGAAGGCTCTGGAATTCAACGTCCATAGCCTGTTCCCACTCAGATGTACCCTTAGCCTCTGAGTAAGTTTGAGGCTCAAAGATACTGTGTAGATTAGCCATAAGAGCAAATTTTACTGTAGACTGTTGTTTGCTCTTATGTCTAGAAGTTCGTCCTTCAAGGAGTTCATCATCCCTGAGATCACCAATGGTTTTAGCCCACCATTTTGGCCGAAGAGTAGAGGAACCAATATCAGGAGGAGAAGAAGAAGGTTCAAGAGCAATAGGAGCAACAAGAGAAGGGTTATTTTTCGGAGGAAGCTCAGGCAGTGTATTATCAAACACTGATGCTGCATCATCCCTCCCATCAGGTGGACCTATTGAAAGAACACTGTGAGGTTGATCCGTAGAACACTGCTCAGAAGAAGAAGACTGAAAGAATCCTCTGTCTTCATCAAATACCACATCCCGACTGAAGCTAAGACGACCAGTGGCAATATCTATTAATCTATGACTCTATAGGCCTTGTGATGATCACTGTACCCTGTCATCATGAGTTTCTGGCTCTTGGAATCCAACTTAGAGCGCTTAGCAGCTGGAATCCAAACATATGCAATTGAGCCGAATACTTTGAGGTGACTGATTTTAGGCTTACGGTCAGACCACACCTCTTCAGGAGTCTTCCCTTTAACAGCCTGAGTGGGTGATCTGTTAAGAAGGTAAACAACAGTAAAGACTGCTTTAGCCCAGAATTTGTTTGGAACACTCTTGTGCTGTAACATGGAGCGAGCCATTTCAACAACCGTGCGGTTGCGGCGTTCAACAACACTGTTCTGCTGAGGAGTGTAGGGTGTAGTGAACTGGCGTTTTATACCATGAGTATCACAGAAGTTGGAAAAAGCAGAAGAACAAAATTTTTTCCCGTTATCTGTCCTAAGAGTCATGATATTACAGCTAGACTCTTTTTCAACTAAGGTTTTAAACTTCTGAAATATACTAAATGCATCAGATTTATATTTTAGAAAATATACCCACATCTTTCTACTGAAATCATCTACAATAAGCAAGAAATATTTGCAAGCAGTGATAGATGTATTCATAGGACCACAAATATCAACATGAATTAACTGGAGTACCTTAGATGCGCGCCAGGATTCTCCATTCGTGAATGAAGATCGATGTTGTTTGCCAGCTTGACAAGCGCCGCATACGCCCAACTGCTGAGTCTGAATATCAGGTAACCTTGACACAAGTCCTTCCCGAGAAAGCTGAGAGAGATATTGCATGTTGAGGTGACCATATCGTTGATGCCATAGAGTGCTGATGGGAGAAACACGAGCTGCTAGAGCCACTTCTGGAGAATCACTAGTGTCAAGAATCCTGTATAAACCATGATCTTCTAGGCCAACAACAACTGTAAGACTAGTCTCCCTGTCGATAATAGAGCATTTGTGCGCTCTGAACACTACATCGAGCTAAGGAGAGTTCCTCATAATCTGACTGACAGATAGCAGATTAATTTCCATACCAGGAACATAGTACACATTCAGGAAGATGAGTGTGCGGCCACCACACTGGATTTGAACTGTACCTCTTCCAACTACTGTGTATTGTTCTCCTCTGCCAAATACCACGGAATCACTGAAAGGTGAGAAGTCAATAAACCAGTCACGCCTGTGAGAGAAATGGCGTGATGCACTAGAGTCAATGTACCAGGCAGAAGATGGAACATGATCTGAAGACCTTTTAGTCATAAAGGCGTAAAAGGCGGACGCTGTCTGCTCGGAATGTTCTGCAACATTCGCTGTCTGATGGAGCCCTCCCTGTTTCTTCTGTTCAGAAGCAATCCTCTGTCGGCAATCTTTCTTTATGTGGCCAAACTTGTGACAGTAATTACACTGCACATTTTTCTTCCTAGCAGGATCAAAAGACTGAGAAGAACCTTTCTGCTGAAAGGACTGAGAGGACTGATATTTGGCAGCGAAAGCATTTTCTGAGGAGGCTGATGCTGTACTACTACCAAACTCTTGTTTCCAACGATCCCGCTGCATGAGTTTGGTGCATAACTCTGGAAACTTCAGATCAACATTAGTGGCAGTAATGTTGAGTGTTTCTATGAAGTGCTCATAAGATTTTGGTAGACTTTTTAGAGTGATGACTACCATATCTTCTTCCTCCATGGTGCGACCTATGGCTTCGAGCTGATCTCAAATGTCTTTAATCTTGTTGAGATGTTCCTGTAAAGACATATGTTCGTCCATCATGATGGAGAACAACTGATTTTTGAGAAAGAAAGCTCTGCTCTTGTCAGATGTCTTGTGTAGTTCTTTCAACTGTTGCCAGATCTCGGCAGCTGTCTTGCCAGAAGGAATCTGCGGTAACTGATCATCAGCCACAGAGAGCTTGAGAAGCATAACAGCCGCTTGATTTCGATCATCAAATTTATCTTGATCGGTACCAGCTGTACCGGGACGAAGCTCTTTGCGCAAAACGCGCTGATCAAGACGCCTGTATTAAAAAATGGTCAACATTCTTTGTTTCCAGATGTCATAATTGCTGCCATTAAAGCGTTGATTACTTTCTAACATCAGATTGGTGAGTGAGGCCATTTGTACGTTTCCAAGACAATAGAGAAGTCTGGCACAAATTTCAATGCTGATGTCAACTGAACCGGACAAAATCTGATAGGTGCAGTATAAAATAGAACCAGAAATTGTAATATTTATGGGCAGATGATAGCCTGTACAAAAGGTATGCTTGGATCTTAGCTTTTAGAAAGGTGAAAGTTGCTTTATACGCACATCATAAAGAAGATATATGCATGCGTTTTAGCTCATTGTATCACACCAAAAGAAAAAAAACAGTCATGTAAAAAAAAATTTCACGTCCCCTCCTTGATTAGATGCCACTGAAACTGGATGACTGTAATTTTAAAAACCGGTGGAACAAAACCACTGCAATCGTAATATACTGAATACTATTTGCGGCAGGAAACAATGGGTAACCCGCAGATAGTAGGGCTTGGAGATAAGAATACAGCCGATGTAAGATTATATTTAATCGATTCAATTACAGTGATCCAGTATTGCGTCCGCACCAACGTATTGTGTGACCTGTATTACGTATTGCGTGACCTGTGCTATGTGGATCCGTGAAGCTGAGGACGCTCTATTTCTGAGAAGTGAAGCAAAAGCTCTCTTACACCGTCACGTTCGTCTCCAAGAATGTGATGACTTCGCGCCCTCCGAGCTTCGGTTCGGTCATATGGACGGACGGAATACACAAAATTAGGAGCCCCGTTGCGTATAGCTGGCAATCTTAGTTCGAATCCCGCGCACCAAATCTCTATTACCTACTTCGTGCGAGCAGTTTGATTGACACGTGGAAAATTTTTATATGCAGCCGTCGTTATGGAGCACCGGATTTAATGAACCGGATCGTGGATCGTGGATCAGTCTGGCGTCGAGGGTATTGAGTACAACGTCTGACGTTATGGAGCACAACATCTGCACGCTCGATCCTGGCTTCTTAGCAATGCTCGATTCTATCCGTCACCAATGTTGCTTCCGCAATCCCCGCAGAAAGATTTCACCAGCGGCAAAAAAAAAAATGTCTCACTAGGACGGGAAGTGTCTCGCTGAACACTAGGCTAAGAGTTCTCGATCAGGGTTATGGTGCAGACACGTAGCAAGAAGTTGAGTCCAAATACAACTAAGGAATGAGCAGGGTAATAGTAAAACCAAAAACAGAGCCCACCCTAGACTCAATAAGTGACAGCGTTAGAAAAAAATGGAGAATCCACTTCTATATCGAGATAGACGACTGTAAACTTTTATCACAGTGAGCAGAGCCGAAGCTAAGACTCAGTGAAGGCTATCTGGCTTACAGAGGGCTCAACCTTAGAAAGGAATGACAGAAAGAACTCAAGAGATTAGGATGCAGAGAGAATAACTGCTCAAGAAATCTCTTTTTCTGGCTCTGATACCATAAAATAGTGCGAGACACCCAAGTAGATTTCAAATGAATATTCAATGAATTGATTGAGCAACAATACTCAATAATAATACAAAGATATTTACAAAGATAGAAACATCAAGTTTCTATGTAAAGAAGCAGTTTCATCTAAGAAATTGCTAAAGGAAGAAAATTAGAAACAACTACAAGAATGAGCATTAAACTAAAATAGTATTATTCTAATACATGCTCATCCAGAAGGCATGAGATCCTAGCCTTCAAGATCACATAGTTGGATGCTCCATCCAACCGATCTTGGTCTCTCAACCTGTTAGCTGTCTTCTCTACCAACAAAATGTCGACACACCTCCTCTCTTCCCTGTGCTGCTGTTGGGTTGGCCTACGCACTCCCTGCTAGAGTTAGTAGATCTGCTCCTTTCTATTGCTACTTAGAAAATGAGAATTCAGACTTCTTGGCTGGAAGTCTTCTGAGTAAGAATTCCCTCAAAATAGTGTCTACTTCTCTCTTCTGACGTTTTTCTACCCCAACAATTGCTGCAGAAAAATGTGTCTCACCAGAAACTGCTTTGCGTTGAAACTTTTGCTGCGCTGCTCCCTCTGCTGCTGACAAATCTCGATCTGGAAATCTTACTTCTTTGTCGACTCACTCAGAGAGAGATCTTCCACGAAAGTCTTGCCCTCCTGGCTTGGATTGCGCATTCCCTCTAGGGATTCGATTTGCTGCCTACGCAGCACTTTGATCTCCCTTCTTCTCTTCAACGTTGGGCTCTTCCGGTCTGCTCTCTTGCTTCACCTGCGCTCTAATGCCATGTGAAAGTTTGAGAATCCCCGAATTACTGCTGCAACAACCTGATATTTACTTCTCCTACTTGTTAATCCATGCAAGTTATTTACTGTGTTCTACTGTAAATATCGAAGTAAATACAACTACAACCTTCACAATTTGAAATAATATGCAGAAACAAGAATCTGAGAAAGAAATAACACTCAAGTGACACTGTTATTTTTGGACTAATGTCCCTGGAAAAACCCAATGTGGGAAAACCGTTGCAGCAGCTGAGGGTTTGTATTTTTAAGCAGTGATTTCTGAATACAATATTTGGATGCCTTGCTGGCTATCCAATATAGAGAATTTGACTGACAGAGAGATAAGTGAGATATACCTCACACTATCACTGGTGATCTGACACTGATCCAGTCACTGAATGGCTAGCCCCTAGCTGCCTCTACGCTGCTCTGCGTCACAGTGTCTGGGGACTGCGTCACTCCTTTGGCTGATCGATTTGCCTCTGGAACTTCGACTTTCTGCTCTCCCGGTCTCACACCCCGACTTCTAGCTTTGGAACTTGATTCTCTAACAAATTTCAGATCTCCTCTCAGGCTTTGCACTACCTCTGCGTGGCCCTACACTACCCAACATGGCTCTAAACTACCTCTTTTGGATCTCTCTTTGCCTTCTCTGCGATGTATCCGCGGATTAGGAAACTCTCCAACCGAAAACTATCTCTGCCCCTCACTGCAATAAACCACCTTGATCACTTCTCCGGCAATTGCTACACTGCTCTCTTCAGAAATCGATCTCTTGATCTCTTACTCGATGTGTTTTCCAAATGCCCATCAAGCCTCTCCTTATAATCCTCTCGTTGATCAATCAACGACCCATATTAGATTCTAATCAATGGCTTAGATCATTTTGACTGGACCCTCGTTTTCTTCTAGAAGTTTCACACCCAATTTAATTTATACCCTTTAATTATTTTAATTTCCTAAGTTTAGACTTAGACATCCATTAAAAATAATTAATTATTTTAATAAAACTATCTCTGGGTGGAATTTCCCAAAACGATTTCTGGGTATTCTGGAATACATGTGTCCTAGCCTCCTTGCAAATTTTGAGGCTTAGAGCACATTCGATGCTACCAAAAATCAACACCAAGAAGTATCCCAAACCCCTATGAACTCCTAGAGCTCAGTGTCCAACTCAAGTGGGACCCTCATGAGAGGGTCCTTCCTCGACTCCAAGTCTTCCCAGAAGATTAAGAATTTGACCTTCCCCAAAGGCTTCGTGAGAATGTTTGCGACCTGCTCATCCTTTCTGATGTGTTGGAGTGTTATTGCTCCCCATTGTACCATATCCTGAATAAAGTGGTACCTGATATTAATGTGCTTGAAACGGTCATGGAACACGGGATTTCCTGATAGGTGAATCCCACTTTGGTTGTCGCAGAAGATCACGGTGGTACCCAACACGTGCTCAAATACCTTAGTGAAGAACTTCCTCAACCAAACTGCTTCACAACAGGCCATACTTGCAATAATGTATTTGGCCTCGGCGGTGCTTAGTGCAACCGATTTCTGCTTCCTGCTCATCCAAGATATTGAAGCAGACCCTAAAGAGAAACAACACTCAAACGCGATCTTACGATCCACCACACTGCCAGCCTAGTCAACATCTGAATATCCATGTAGCCTCAAGTTCCCGACAGTGTATCTCAGACCATAGTGGATTGTGCCCCAAAGATATCTCAAGGGATTCTTAGCAGCAATCCGATGAATGTGATGAGGCTCAACCATAAATTGACTCAAAGTATTCACAGTGAAGCATATGTTTGGACGCAAGTTTACCAAGAACATCAGGGCCCCCACAAGTTTTGATACCCAGAAGGGTTTGCCAATTCGGGCCCAACAACACTTCCACATAGCTTCTTGAAGTTGAGTTCCATTGGAGTAGACACAAACTTGCAATCCACCATCCCACATCTCTCTAGCAACTTCACAATGTATTTTCCTTGAGAAAGGAAAATCTCGCCTAGCTTTTGCCAGACCTCCAGGCCTAGGGAGTAGTTCATCAGTCTTAGGTCCTTCATCTCGAACTTGGAAGTCAACTCCCTCTTGCATTGATAAATGAGAGGTTCTGCACCAATCAGAAAGAGATTATCAACATAGATGACCAAAATGAGAGGCATGTCCTTTTAAACCTTGAAATATAGGTTTGGATTGGCATAGCTCCTCATAAATCCCAACTTCATAAGATTATTGTCAATACTCTCATACCAAGCCCTAGGGCCTTACTTCAACCCATAGAAGGCTTTCTTCAACCTACATACATGTGTCCTTCGATCTTGTACTGTGAACCTCTTAGGTTGTTCCATGTAGACTTCCTCCTTAAGCGAGCCATGCAAGAAAGCAGTCTTGACGTCCATTTGATGTAGGCTCCATCCTTGATTGGCAATGAGAGCAATCATAGATCAGATAATGGTGTATCTTAGTTTTTGGTAGCATCGGTTGTGCTTTAGCCATGAAAATTGGTGGAGTGGCTAAGGAACATGAGTTCTAAAGAACCCAGAAACGGTTTGGTGAAATTCCACCTGGATTATATTTTATTAAAATAATTAATATTTTTAATGGGGTTCTTAAGTCTAAACATAGGAAAATTAAAGTATTAATGGGTATTAATTAAAGTATGGGTGAAAATGATCTAGAAGGCGAATCAAGTCAAGTTTTAATCTTAGCCGTTGATTAGAGATTTAATCTCAGCCGTTGAAGTCTCAACGAGAAAAGTATAAGAATGAGGCTTGGGGTTCACTTATAAACACCTATGTTGCCAGGAAACGTGGGTTCGGGTTCGAGGACGGGGACGAGGACGGGTACGTCATTTTTTGAAATAGGGTGCACGGGTTCTTCAGGGCTATATTATAATTTATATATATATATATAATATATAAATATTATATTTTATAAATTATAGTATATATGAATTTGTATATTTTTCAACTTTAAACAAGAAAACTAAAATATTTGTGTTTTAAACTTTAAAGATTTAAACATGCACATCATTGAACATTGAACATTCACATTGAAATTTCAAAATTTCTAGTTTGATATCAAGTGCAAATTGGAGTTTACATATTAATAAGAATCATGATATATGTCCATTGTAGTATAACATTGAACATTCACATTGAAATTTCAAAATTTCTAGTTTGATATCAAGTGCAAGTTGGAGTTTACATATTAATAAGAATTATGATATATATCCATTGTCATACTACATTCAAAATTTGTCTTAAGGCATCTCCAAACATGAACTAGGAAATTTTAAAATACTAAAATAAAAATAGTTAATAGTGAACAATGGCTTCCTCAAGCCATGTCATCAGCATCACTTAGATCTTCAGTTAGCTTGCTCTCCAGTTAGAAATCACTCTCATCTCTAGGGCCTGCTCATCCATAGCAATTGGAGGTAGCTCCAAAAGGCCATTTGGTTGTATCTCCTTGTCTGCACACATAACATCATCTGTGTACTAGTCCCATCTCTTGAAAGGACTCTCCTTGTATCTAGGGTCTTTTCGAGATATGAGACGAAGTGTGCTATGAATGTACACTAAGTTTTTTGCCCTATATGAGCCCAACCTATTTCTCTTTACTGAAAGGATAAAGGCATAAGTACTACAATTCATCTAGCTACTTGGAATATTAGGGGAGACCCATTAAATTAATTAAAAATCTAAAAATAAAAACTAAAATGAACCCCAAGGAGCCCGATTTTGTGGTTCTAGGTACCCATCATTGGGGTTCTCCGTACCTGTCAAGACAAAAGAACCCAATTTTTTTTAATGGAGAACCCGATTCTTCATAGAAGAACTTGGTTCGTATGGGTTGTTCTTAGAAGCACTTGTACCTGAATCTAGTAGTTGGGGATGAGAACTCGGGATGGGTTCGAGAACCCTACCCCTGGGTTCGCGAACCTGTGCAACATAGAGAAACACCCATGGAGAGAACGAATTGATCTGGAGTTCCATTTCTGGGGCTAGGAAGTTGAGAATTCGAACTAGGTGATCATTCTGCAATAGAGGGGCATGGATAGTTCGGGAGTACTAACGGAGAGACGCTAGTGGAGGCAGCGCAACAGCTAGGAGGACTGACTTTGGGCCAATCCGGGCCCACGCAGGCCTGACGCTGTGCTAGAAGGGCCAACGCAGAAGTAGAAGCTGCCCTCACGCAAAAAGCCAGAACTGCCGGAACAACCGGGAAGGTTGACGTAGTACATAAGAGACAATGTAGAGCTGAAGTAGAGCCTGTAAGGTTGACGCAGGGCCAATGTAGAGATAGCTAGGGTTAGCCAGTTTTGCTGTTGGATCAGCCGAAATCTGCTGGGTGAAGTGAGGTAAAACTCACTCAGTTTTCTGCCATTGTATTTTCTCTGTCACTGGTTTGCCGGGAGGGCAACCAACAGCGTATTCAGAATTACTGCTTAATAATAGAAAACTCTCAGAGCTGCTGCACCAGTTTTCCCGTATTGGGTTTTTTCGAGGACTAATTTGTCCAAAATAACTATATCTTATGTATTTTGTTCTTTGCTCAGTTTTCTATTTCATGAAATCAAATTTAAAGTAGTGTAGGTTGCAGAATTAATTTGCTTTAGTATTCAGAAAATAACTTGATAATGTATATTAAAATCAAGTAGGAGAAGTAAATTCAGTTTTTGTTGTAGTAGGGGTTCCTTGAGGATAGGAATTTTCACATGGTATCAAAGCAATGGTTTTGAAACAGGAAGAGCAGATCCAACGCTGAGCAGAGACGCCAAAAGCTGCACTTGCAGTGATTTGAATCCCCTTGAAGGGATTGTGCAGTCCTTGCCGGGAAGCAGAGATTCCAAGGAAATCTCTCTCTGAGAGAGTCGACAGAGAGGTACGATTTCCAGCTCGTGAGTTTGCAGAGGCAGAGGGAGTGACGTAAAGCCTCAATGTAGTGCTTGAAGGGCGCAGTTTCTGCGGGGGCAAAAATCGGTCGGAAGAGAGCGAAGACACATTGAAGGGGAATTTTCTCCTCAGAGAACTTTTCTCACCAAAAGTTCGAATTTATCACTTGCCGGGCAGCAGTGCTGAGCTGTGACTAGAGGAGTCAATTCAATAGTTTGGGTGAGATGGCATCGCATGGTCTCAGAGATCAGGACAGGTTGGAAGGAGCTTCCAACTATGTCATACGGAAGACCAGAACCTTAGCTGTTATGGAGGAGTACGATCTCGAAGCCTACGTCAAGAGTGTTGTGGCTATTCTTATTGACAATGATCAAAAGAAGAAGTACAAGGCCGAGCAGGGTAAGGTGAAGAGGTTCATACTTGATGGAGTTCGAGATCATGCAGTCTCACACTTGTAGGGCAAAGATACAATCCGAGAGATGTGGGAAGCTTTGTCTTCATTATATGAAGGTTTTTTCGAACAACAGAAGATGTACCTAAAGCAAAAGTTGTAGCGGACATTGGTGTAGAAGGGAGAAGGGGTTGACTCCTATCTTCAATGTCTTCAGGACACTAGGGACTAGCTTACTGCAGTGGGGTCTACTCCTCAGTCTACCGCGATGGTAAGGACGACCCTTAATCGAGTTTTGGATGAATGGCAAGTCTTCATCCAAAGTATATTGGGCAGGGAAAGACTACCTTCATGGGAAGAGATGTGGGCAACTCTTCAATAGGAAGAATTAAGGAGGGACCTGGTTAAGGTCAACCTCAATGGCGGTAGTGGGAGTGGCACGAAGAACAAGGAGGAGAAGGAGAACACAACTCTAGCATCCAAGGGACAACAAAAGCAGAAGTGAAAGAAGGACATTTCGAAGGTGAAATGTTTTAGATGTGGCGAGATGGGCCACTTTGCGTCCCAGTGTCCTTCGAAGCAAAAGGATAAGGATGAGAAACATGATCCTAAGGTTGCTCCAACAAAGATTGACGAAGATGAGTTTGCCATGAGTGCCCATGCATCTCTAGGAGGGAAATGGGGCGATATTGCGCTGTAGTCGGAAGGACTACACGTGGGTAGGATCCTTGAGGAATCCATCTCTTGGATCAATTCCTTGCTACGGGAGCCCAAGATTTAGCAATAGCAAGATGGACTTAGTGTCAGATGATACAGTGGATTGTTTGGAGGATAGATGCAGTACCCTGAGACCAGGACTGATCAGCGCATAGCAAGGTTGACAGCAGTGCAAATGTCACAGTGTAGAAGTCAGTAGCAGCGCAAAAGATTCAGAGGGTCAGAGACTAGTAGCAGCCAGATTCCAACGTTCATGGTATTATGCTGAACACAATTAGTTTAGAAATTTTGGATGCTTTTCCGTTGCTGAGCAACATCAATTGGAAAATGACGCAGTGTAGAGCTAGCAATGGTAGTGTTAGCAACAGATGCCGAGGGAGCTATAGTATAGATACAACAGTGGTAGTGGCAGTGTCATGGGCAACAGTACAGTAGCCGCAGCAATACAGTGTTGGTGGCAGCAACAGTGTGGAAAGGAGATGCCTAAGAGACAAAGCAGCATGCAGTTGGACATTTTTGTGAGAGCACTTTCGTCGCTAAGAGGGAGTGTTGGTTTTTGGTAGCATCGGTTGTGCTCTAGCCATGAAAATTGGTGGAGAGGCTAAGGCACGTGAATTCTAAAGAAACCAGAAACCGTTTGGTGAAATTCCACCCGAATTATATTTTATTAAAATAATTAATATTTTTAATGGGGTTCCTAAGTCTAAACTTAGGAAAATTAAAGATTAATGGGTATTAATCAAAATATGGGTGAGAATGATCTAGAAGGCAGATCAAGTCAAGTTTTAATCTTAGCCGTTGATTAGAGACTTAATCTCAACCGTTGAAGTATCAACGAGAAAAGTATAAGAAGGAGGCTTGGGGTTCATTTAGAAACACACACGGAGAGAACGAATTGATCTGGAGTTCGATTTCTAGGGCTAGGAAGCTAAGAATTCGAACTTGGTGATCATTCTGCAGCAGAGGGGTAGGGATAGTTCGGGAGTACTGATAGAGAGGTAGAGAGATGCTAGTGGAGGCAACTTAGCAGCTAGGAGGACTGACGCTGGGCCAATTTGGGCCCATGCATGCCTGACGCAGAGCTAGAAGAGCCAATGCATAAGCAGACGCTGCCCTCACGCAGAAAGCTAGCACTGCCGGGGAATTGTCGGAACAATCGGGAATTTTGACGCAGTAGGCAGTAGAGACAATGTAGAGCTGATGCAGAGCCTGTAAGGCTGACGCAGGGCCTACGCAGGGCCAATGCATAAATAGCTGAGGTTAGCCAGTTTTGCTGCCAGACCAGCCGAAATCTACCTGGTGAAGTGAGGTAAAACTCACTCAGTTTTCTGCCATTGTATTTTCTCTGTCACTGGTTTGCCGGGAGGGCAACCAACATTGTATTCAAAATTACTGCTTAATAATAGAAAACCTTCAGAGCTGCTGCACCGGTTTTCTTGTATTGGGTTTTTCTGGAGACTATTTTGTCCAAAAATAACTGTGTCCTATATATCTTGTTCTTTGCTCAATTCTCTGTTTCATGAATTCAAATTTAAAGTAGTGTAGGCTGTAGAAGTAATTTGCTTCAATGTTCAGAAAATAACTTGATAATGTATATTAAAATCTATTAGAAGTAAATTCAGTTTTTGCTGTAGTAGGGGTTCCTTGAGGATAGGAATTTCACAGTGTATCAGGCAACCGGTGCAAACATCTCGTCATAGTACACTCCTTTCTTTTAAGAGCAGCCTCGAGCAATGAACCTGGCCTTGTATTTTTTAGCACTCCCATCAGCTCCATTTTTAATTTTGTAAAGCCATTTAGAAATGACCACAAACTTGTCCTTTGGTCTAGGCACCACATCTCAGACATCATTCTTCATGATTGATTCATACTCATTCATCGCATCTTTCCAATATTGGTGTTTTACGGCTTCCTCGAACGTGCATGGTTCAACTTGAACAATAATACTCATAGTAGCCAAATAACCTTGATACCTGTTCGACTTCTTACTTTCACAAAATGTCCCTCTTGGAGCAACATGTCTTATAGCACCTTCGAGAGTATCTTTGAGCCATAGTGAACATTTCCTTGAGGTAGAGGTATCACCAGGAGGTGGATCGATAGTATCCATCGAGCCTTCAACATCGGGCATAGGCTCATCTGTCGGAGGTTCATCCTCTTTTTCTGTAGCATCATCATTGTCCTTCCTTGGAGTAGGGAGATCTCTGGCTTTCCCAAGGGTAGTATCTTCATCAAACGTGACACCACGACTTACTTCCACATATCTTTGACCAGGCACATAGGTCCTATATGCCTTTGAATTTTCACTATAGCTGACGAATATTCCTTTCTTCCCAAAAGCTTCCAACTTATTCCTTTTCTCTTTAGGTACGTGAAAATACATGGGACAACCAAATATTCTAAAATAAGAAACATCAAGTTTCTTACCAGTGAAGACTTCCTCGGGTGTCTTCGAATCAAGGCTTGATGCGGGCTCCTATTTTGAACATATACGACAGTGTTGGCAACTTCTCCCCATAAGAACTTTGGTAGGCCTTGATCATGGAGCATGGCATAGGCGACTTCCATGATTGTTCTATTCTTCCTTTCAACAATGCCATTATGCTCAAGAGCATATGGTGTTAGAAAATTGGAAAGGCAGAAATATTTTCTTATACTTGATTATTACATGTGTTCTTATTAACTTTCTTATGTTCTTCTTTTATCTTAGTTCATGAAGCAATTACCAAAACAATAGCATGAAGATCAAGGACACCAGATGTAGGTGGACAACCAGGGCAAAACCCCAATCTGAGGGAAAACCCAGTGAACAACTCTTCTTTCAATAGTTTTCTTGAGATAAGCCAAGATTCTTGACTTAGACACAAACTTCTTCCACATGAAGTCACCCTTTCCTTTTTCAGCAGATGATCACTTTCCAGTATTGTCTTTGACCTAGATGTAGTAGTAGTAGAAACAACACTTCGATGCAGTAGTATCTTTGATCTAGCCACTTCGATCTTAATGCAACAACAACACTTAGCTCTTCAACCTTGAAGCAACACTTCAACCTTGAAGCAACACTTTGACCTTGATGCCATAGCCCAGAAAATCACATGTTTGAGAGAGAGAACCCAAAAAATTTGATCCTGCAATTCTCCTTCTTCCGTTGCAACTTCACACTTTTTCACGGCTTCTTCTAGAAGATCGAACTTGTGTGAGTGATTGTCCTCCAAATGAATCGAACTGCTTCAATATATAGGTTTTTGGTGAGGTCGAATTACTCTTCTTGAGGCCGACTTGGTGTGGAGGTGACAAAATTAATTTTTGATTCAAAAATAATTCTTTTTACATGATTCAAAAGCCCAAGAAGTGTCTTATTAAATGTATAATGACTCTAATGTCTCAACATAAATCCTATAAGTCCTCAATGGGGACTTTGACCTAAAACATGATGATCCAAGCATGAAACCCATGCTTTAATAAGTTATAATAATAATAATAAAATTTTCTTTTCATTCTTTTCATAAGTACATTACATAATGACTCAAATACATTTATGAAGACCGAACCTAGTTACATTCTTCAACATATGGGACAATTGTCTCCCTCTTAATGCCAACCTCTCTGAAAAAGTCATTGAATTCATTTGATTCATATTCGGTTCCATTGTCGGTCCTCACTATCTTGATCTTCTTCCCTGTTTGATTTTCCACCAATGCTTTGAAAGAACATAACGATTTGAACACTTAAGTTTTCCTTTTCAAGAAATAGATCCATGTTTTGCGAGAGTAGTCATCCACAAAGATCGCATAATATGAGTATCCTCCTAATGATGTTATGGGCAACATACAAGATAAGCTAGAATGGACCAATTGAAGAATATCAGTTGTCTTGCTTTCACTAGATGGGATGGTCCCTTAGTGTGTTTCCCATCTACACAACATTGACAAACACCTTCATGATTCGTGTTGAACTCGAGCATATTTATGACCATCTTCTTTGTAATGTAAGTGGGCAAATCTTCGGCACCATAGCTCAAATTGTGGAGAAGTATCGTTTGCCAAAGCTCCCAAAGGACTTCCTCCAACTTGATAGAGACCATCAACCCTAAATCCAAGAGTAAATGCATCTTTAGGGTTTCTTTGCCAAATAAGTACCTTTCCATCAACGAATGCTACCTTGAAGCCTTTCTTTAAGATATGATCCTTTCCTATAATGAATTTTCTTATATGATCCTTTCCTTAATGACCATCTTTTGTTACTTCCTCTTTAACCCTTCTTTCAATATACCTTCAAGCTGCTTTTCTCTTTCCTTCTTCAGAAAGGCAAAAATATTTCTTTATATTGATAATTACTTGTGATATTCTTGTAGTCTTATTAACTTCTCTTTATGTTCTTCTTTTATTTTTTTTGATCAAGCAATTATCAAATCAAAACACTAAGATCAACAACACTAGATGTAGGCACTCAACCAGGGCTAAAACCCCTCTATAGGGGAAAACCCAGTCAAACTCTTCCACTAGCAAGTTCAAATTGAGATAGACCGAGACCTTAGACTAGACCAAATGACCTTCCTCCTCCATTGCTCAATAATAGTAATTCACTTGCCAATTAACTTTAAATCAAGTTGCCTAGAGGAGTGATGGCCTTGCCCTTAGTCTCCTAGAACTTCTTGTTCCAACAAGTTTTTCCTCTTTCATTCATCTTTAGGGACTACCCCCCATAGCTTGTCTAAGAGAAAGCTTAAATTGAGTGAGTGGGGAATAGGTGACAACCCCTACTTTGAGTGTTGCGCCTTTGGTGTACACTTTGGGCGACAACAAGTGGCATTGATTGTTGAAATCCTCTATCATGATCCTAGTGAAAATGCATCCATCACTCAAACAAAATCTCGATTTGACAGGTTAAGTTTTTTCTATCTTATTTTAATGCTTAGAGGCTGACATTGATGATGAGGATATCCCAATATAGGCAATGATTTTGATGATATATAGTACTAGTTATTTGTTGTAGCATGATCTTTTTTGGACTATACAAACCATTTAGCTTTGTTGATGTATTTTTCGTTCAAAGATGGATTGCCTTTGCACTCAATGCTATTTTGGTTATATGCATTAGTTGTGTGATTGAATTTGTATCATCATTATGTAATTGTTTTATATATTTCATATTTTGTGTAATTCATTTTTTTTTAATATATATTATATTTTTTAATATATAGTATATAATGTGTCGTCCATGTCATGTTTTGGGGGGTCGCCGTGTCACGTGTCAGATACTCATATTTTCATTTCCTCCGTGTCCTGTGTCCTTGTGTCAGCTGACTTAGAATCGGGATGTTATTGGGATGTTTGCAACACTGCTCTAAACAAGTGGTATTGTTTTTTTAATGGGTCTCTAGTATTTCTTGGGTATCTAATATGTGTACATTGTGGAGAATGAGATGTAAGTGAATTTTTGATAACTTTGATAGCTTTGTTTACTCTTTCCTTAGAATGTGCTGGGAAGAGTTATGCTTTCAGTCAAAGATTATTTATTGATTAACGAAGCTAAGAATGCTAATGGCCTTGCATATTTGGATCTCTTCTCAACCATTGTGGCATTGAGAGAGATGCCTGACTTTGGCTAGTTTTCTTGTAAGTACTAAATATTGGTTTTTACATAACTTTTCTTCTTGTACATATTTTCCTCGTTAAAATAATAAGTGTTTCCTGGAGAAAAGGACTGTATTGCATTATTACAGATTGCGACATATGCACCTAGACAAACACACACCAAAAAGGGGAACTAATACTTGTACTATTCTATAATGTATTAGCAGATTCTCCGGACTCTGGAATTGGTTTTAATTTCCAATCACATGCACAAATGGATTTATCTTTTTAACTCTTTTCCTGATTTAACTTATAGAAAACCTTATTGATTTTTGCAGGAAGGTCAGAATCCAATCAGTCTTAGGTCAGGGAATTCAAGGAAAAGGCTCTCTCCACATGAACAAGGTACTCTTGTAGATGGGGATATTATAGAATTGATTCCAGGAAGCCTCCCTTTCAAGTATAAGGTTGCAGTTGATGATAGGGAAAAGGAGCCTCCATCAGCACAATGTGGAGAAGCCAATGACCACATTGAGTCCTCAGCTGATGTTAAAGAGTCAATTGAAGTTGAAAAACACTTGCTCAAAAGGAAACGACAGGTTCTTGATGATGAAGCATTTGCGAGGACTTTGCAGGTGTGCATTTTTGTTTCTTTCCCTCTTGAATACCTGATCGAATCTGTGAAATACCTTGTATAGATTTCACTCTGGTATTTTTTAAGGTTTTCTACAAATTTTGCTCATTTTGTGATTGTTATTGGATAATACACTTTTCCAAGGGAGGGTAAAATGTATTTTATGATAATGTAATTGAATAGAATAAGGTATCTATCTAATAAAAAGAACTGATGCTGTGCCTGTATTTTATATTTTATTGTGCCCCATGATGCCGGTGACAGTAGAATCTCTTGCAGCATGATACGAGTAGAAAAGGTTTGGATCGAACCAAAGGAAGATATCCATAGCTCTTCCCTTGGCAGCCTTGCATAAGCCCATCTAGATATCATCCAAAAATAAGGAATAAACATAATCAAAATTACCTTTGTGATGGTCTTTCATCATGACATCTTCTAGTTTGCGTCAACATCTTGTATACACATTGACACATCTCCAAAAGATATATACTTTCAAGGGTCTCTTTCTTTTTCAGACTTCATCAAAGTCTTCATATCTTTCATGGAAATATCCTAGTCAAATCTCCCAGTCCTCGGATGTTGATTGCCTTTTCCATAGTTGCATATTCCATGATCTCTTCCTTTCTTTCTTCACACATTTCCTTCTAGGAACTTCCAGTCATAATTCCTCCAATTTTGTCAACCATCTCATATTTCATATGAGGAGATATTATTTTGATTTCATCTAGACAATGTGTGACCCATGCCTTCTTGCATCCTTTCAAGGGAGGAGATCCTTTCTTTTTATCATGCTCTCGAGATAGAACATTTATCCATGTTACCTGCAACCATATGACACGACTCTATAAATATTGAACACAAGCATACATACCTCATTTTCCTTTAGGTCATCTAGACTACCTTCAACAACTTTCTTGATTGAAAGAACTTCAATCCCTTGACCTGCTTCACCTCTTTTGTCATCATACCATCATCCCATGAATCCCCATAAGATGGAATTTTTGATGAAACCCTTGCTTCCTATTGATTGGTGAACCTTCCGATGAAGATTCCAATAGAGGATCTTGAGTATCCTCATCCAGTAGATGTTTCCTTTTGACTCATGTATGATGAGCTTTGTGCTAGATGACTTTTTCTTCTTTTTCCCATACTTCTTTTTCCCATAAGCGCCACTTATGCTTCTAATGAGGTTACCAAGAGCTATATCCTTCCATAGGTGACTTCCATAGACTTCTATTTCAGCCATCATTCATGCTTCTCTATGATGATGTCACAAGCTCTTTCTTTTAATGCTTATATGATGCCATGATGCATCCTATCATTTTCCTCAGTTATTCATGATAGCCATATCTTGCAATAGAGAACTTCAAAAACAAGAAGTTGAAAAGAACTAGTTGAGGAAGACTATCTCAATCGTAGTAGAGATCTCTTACTTCCTCTTTCTTGGACTTATTTTTTTCAACTTCCTTCACTTCTTCAGTGATATGAGCTTCTTCTCTACCTATTTTGTTATTTTCCTTCTTGAGCTTAGGACATTCTCTTTTGTAATGCCCATATTCTTGGCATCCATAGCATTGAACCTTAACCAGGGTTTTCTTCTTTTTATGAGGCCCAAATTTCTCAGACTTTCCTCTTCTCTTAGCCATAGTAGCATATGCTTGATTTTGCTCACTGGATCCTACATCCATTTTTGCCTTCAATCTGGTTTCTTCAATTTTGCATAGAGACCATAGATCCTGGGATGGAGTAGCTTCTTTCTTCCCATAAATGTTTGAAGTAAAGTTACTCCATTCCTCTAGTAGTGCATTTAGTACTACAGTGGTCATCTTCTTGTTAGACAGTACTTCTCCCAAATCTTGAAGTTGATCCCTTATTTTGGATATCCTCATAAAGTATGAGGCTATCCCTTCTTCTTTTGATATTCTTAGCTTGTAGAGTTCTTGCCTTAGAGAGTTAACTTCTCCTGTAGTGCTTACAGAAAACAACTCTACCAATTTGTCATATATTTCTTTTGAGGTGTCGATTTTAGATACATATGGAATGAGGGGATCCTTGATGGATTCTATGAGAATCCTTTGAGCCCTCACTTCCCCTTTCATAAACTTTGCAAGTGCTTGAGCATCTTCTTTCGCTGGTTTGGTGATAGATCCTTTGACATGATCCATAACCTTATTTTCAATGAGATTTAGATCTTTCCTCTTCTTCCATGCAAGATAGTTTGAAGCCCCAACCAATTGTTGCTTTCCTTGCAAAAAGACGTTTTGAAAAATTCAGACATAAATATACTTGTGAAGATGTTTCTTCAGCTCACTGCCTCCTTGAATTTGATGATAATATAGATGATACAGAACTTCTCCTTGATGAAGATAGATCTCTTCAAGGGTGACCCTTAACTTCACAAAGAAGAAGTTCACTTTAGATCCTTTTATGGAGATGTCCTTGTTGATGATGATCAATGGTGACTTGTTGGATGATCTTCTATAATGGTAAGGTCCTTGCTTCAACGAGAGGAAATTGCCTTAGAGCTTTTGAAGATGATGACAACGTCCTTGATCTTGCTTCTCTAGTAAGAAACTTGATGTATAAGTCCTTCAACTTGAGTAGGGTCTTTGTAGTCTCTTGAGATGACTTGAGGATTCCAAGACTTCTTGTTGGTGTAGACTTTCTTCTTTGATCTAGGGTTTTGACACTTCTTGACTTCACTTTGATATCCTTCGACATTTGATCCTTGATTGCTTGTGTGTCTCTTGATGAGATGCCCTTCCTTGACTTTGTCACCTTAGCTCTGATTCCATTGTCATGTTCCTTCTCACAAACATTAGTCACAGGTTGCAACTACACAATTTTGGCACAATTTTGACTTAGGAGGAGGACCCCGCACTTAAACTTAGGAACTATGGGGAAAATTCAACTTTATTTAGTAGCTAGTGGAATGTGGGGGCCACCCACGTGGGGAATTCGAATTTGGCCATTTGATGTGCTTGGGGGGAAATTGAATGGGTGGATGGAGGGGCCCACATGAGGCTAAGGAGGCCCAAGGGAATATAAGGAGGGATCAACTCTCATTTTGGACTATCTTCTACATTTGCAAACAAACACTCACTTGTACGCTGTGCTGCTTAACATGTATACCGGCTGTTTAGCTACGAATCTCTCACGTGGGAGATTCAACCTCTACTTCGGGGGACCATCCGTGCCTGCCCTAGGGAGGTTGTTCTAACAGGAGTTTCAGGGAGTCGGGGACAACAACACACTTCAGCCATCAATGCAGAGAGGGCCATCAACGCAAAGAGGGAACTGCGTATTCCTGGGCAACCAGAAAACACGCAAGAGGAGTTGGAGGTCAACAAGGGGATTCATTGCTTGCTGGGAGATCCGGGAGTTGAGGAGGCAACATAGAGAAGGCATTTTCGCTGGAGTTTGCAGCCAGCTAGACCAGTGCAGTAGTGAGTGGAATTCCTGGACAGAGGGATTGCACAGAGGTCATCCAATAGCAAATTCGTGGGACTTGGGGAGCAGTTGATCTTGGCCAAGAGCCATCCGGGGAGCTAGGAGTTGAATAGCACAGGTAAAACCAACATTTTGGAGGAGTTTGTAGAGGGATTTGCACGCTGTTTCTTGCAAGTCGAAATTGGCATTCGAAGCTGGGGAGAGGCTCCAAGGAGGTCGAAAATCCAAATTCAAAACCAACGAAATTCCCTTATGGGTTTTCTGGGTTTTGTCCAAGGAGTTCGGGGTTAAAAGCACACAATTTTCTGGGCATTTTTTGAGCACCTTGCAGCTAGTCGAAGTGTAGTAGGGTAGTAGTTTACTGGGGCAACGCAGTGCAGAGTGGTGCAGCAGTTGGGCAGCCTTCAACTCAGCTATTTTTCCACCTGGGGTTGGTCTTGCTTGTTTAATGGGACAAGCCCAGTTGCACCATTCCATTTCATATTGTATCTAGCCTGCAGATTTTTAATGATATGGCTCAATAGTTCCTTATTGGCAACATTTTCATGGATGTTTGATGTGTGTTTTATTTTTTATATGTTGCTGCATAATTTATTTGCTTAATATCACTTACATTCCTACTTGGGAACATTACATCCATGTTGAAAAATCTAGGGCATCAAGATTAGGTGACTTCTCTATAATGATAATTGCTTGTGAATGCTTTTTACTTCTTTGGATTATGATATTTTCTTTACTTCGATTATTATTGTGCTCTTCTTCATCAAACAACTACCAATGCATAAACAATAAAGAGACAAGAGACACAAAATATAGGCGATCAGCCAAGGCCAAATCCTCTCCCAATTGAGAGGAAAACCCAAACAGATTCTTCTTCTTATATAGACTTCAATTGACGAATACCAATACCATGACCAAGACCCTTGACACAACAACCTCTCCAAGACCAAGTTACAAATCCCTTCTTCACTACTTCTTCTTGCCCAAGTCAACACCTGGTCAAACTGTTTGCCTTCTTTTGTATTTTGGCTACCCTTAAGATTTCGGCCTTCCTCAACAGACCTGCAATACTCGACTGCTTGAGATCTCTACAAGATAACACATGGGTGAAGAATTATGGACTTCTATGGTGTATTCCTCCTTCGCTTGTCTTGAGAACTTTCACTTGTAACTTTGGCTAGCAAAACTGATGGTAGAGAGACCTCTTACTTGTCTTTTATATGGGTTGATGTCAACCTGTAGAAACCCTAGTTTCTGCCACACGTGCGAAGAAATTCACCCAAGAAACAACACGAAAATTGTTCGTCCTTCCCTTCTTCTCGTTGGATATGAGGCTGCTCTCCTTGACTTTTCGCACCTCTTGTTGTTGCAGACTTGCTTGACCGAAATTTTGTGTCTAGGATGAAGGTTGAGCTGCCTATTAATAGTAGTTTTCTCATGTAAATAAGCTGACTTGACTTGGAGACTAGGCCGACATGGATTTTGGAAATGATCTTCTTCTCTTTTTGAAAGCCGACTTCAACGGATGTTTGTGACTAGGTCTTGGAGGGCTTATGACACAAATAAATTCTCTTTTACAATGTGTAACATTCCCAAAAGGGGTCTTACGTCTTTGACACTGACTTTATAGACTTTTATGACATGGTGATTAATCCTAAAGGCTCACAATGGGAGCCTTAACTAAAAATAAAATTCCTTGCTCATGAAACCCATGAGACAAGCATTGCAAAAATAATTTTATTTTTCTTTTTTTACATCAATTACATAAAATCATAATTACACGTCATTATGAAGATCAAACCTACTTACACTTTTCAACAGGGAATACTCATTCGTTATAGACCCTCAAATAATTACCCAATTCTGCGACACAATATGATCCAGTAGATCAAGTGATTTGTAATAAAATAATTTAGCCAAATAGATTAAATTATTCCCAAATCACTTTTATAGTAGATTCGTCTAAAAATACTAGGACTCACTTAAGGCCTTGTCAATGAATTCCACCCTAGTTTTGGGGTTTAAAATGGAGGGAAATACTTTGTTGATTATCCATGTTTAGAAACACAAGCGAGACGAAAAACCTTCTAGGATGAAATTCGTCACCAAAATCATAGGCTTACCTAGGTTGTTACATAATTAAATGGTCATATTAGCATCATTTACATTACAATTTGCAAAAATTGGGTTTACAATGATATAAGAATTGTTTGGTTGATCATTCTGGGCTTTGAAATTTTTTGTACAACTGCTTCCTTGGACATGTGACAAAATAGGTGCAACACGTGCCATAGGAAACATCACATGAAGCAGGTATACAAGCCATCAAGATACATGCGAGCCACAATTATAATTTATATGAATCCCTGTACAGAGAAGATAAATGAGCCATTGAATTGGCGTAACCCATAGATAAGTATCCATGCAGAGATGTAATAATGAACCATGATCCAAAGAGATTATTATTGAACCTTAGAATAATAGGAGAGCCACAGAAAGGAATCTGAATTTCTCCTTAGAACCATCCGAATTCTTTATGCCCAAAAACGACTAATTCAATTGGGAAATTTATAGTGATTTTTTTCATCTTTTGAAGGGTCACATCCCTTGTATGAGTCAACTTGATCTTATTAGGTGTCCGAATTTGAAAATTCAGAAATTTCCCTCCTTGAAATATTTCCTTTGTTATAAGAAGCTGTCTTGATAAAGACCTTATTAATATTTGATTATCCAATCATGTGCAGGAAGGGGCTTCAATGGAGGAAATTCTCCCTGCCTGCCAATTTCAACAACTAGAGAAGATATTGTCCTCATTGGACGACTTATGTCAGTTTGCACCAGTCCAAGAACAACTTTTTCTCTCTAGGCTGTGCCTTCATCAGATGCTATCCATTGTTGCTTTCTTGCAAGACAAGTTTCACACAAATTCTCCTTCTTTTGTTCTTGAATCTCTAGAAGAACAAACGCCTTTTTAAAGGTAAACAAATTCAAATGACCATAATTTCGGTGCCAATGTGCATTGATGGCTATCAAGGGCCAAGGCATTGATGGCTATCAAGGCATGTGACCTTACACCTTCATTTTGAACTATCCTGTAAAGGCTCTGCTCCTTGACTCCCATTGCAATTGTCTTTTTGCTTTCTTTGTCCATTATAACTCACCTCTCATTCATGAAAGTGAGGTCTAGATTTAGACTGTACTTTTTAATCTCAATGACTGAAAGCAAATCTCTCTGCAGGCCAAGAATATATACAATATTTGTGAACAACAATGTTTGACCTTCCATTCTGGTTTGGACGCTGCCGTTTCCTTCCACAGTGTACTCCTTTTCATCATAAAATACTAGAGTCAGATTTTATCTTCTATATAACAAACAAACTGATCTTTGCCATCAGTCAGATGTCTTGAAACATTTGACTCTAAGCACAGAGGTATTGCTTTGAATCGAGAGCCTCCAGTCATCTTTGAAATTAGTCATATGCATGTGCCCTACTCACCACTGGATATCTATTGCTGTTGTACTTTATTTAGGAACCTCTAGCGCATCCTCTCTCCATCAACTATAAAAAATTAAAATCTCTGCACAACGATTGAGGCTGGAACTGCTACCGATGCTAAAGGAAAATCAACTGAGAGCAACACGTAAAACTACCGGTCTTGCTATAGGTGGACTTTGCTCTGGTATCGAATTTGGAGTCCCGCATTTGATTTGTTGCATCCTGTGACTGTGCCCCTGCCAATGGCCCTTATTGTGTTATTGTATTGGAGGCTGCATCTACCTGTGCCCATTTTGTGTCCTATTGAGCTGTCTGTTACACCTGATCATGCTTGGCATGTGAGTCTCTATTGTTCCACCTGGCTTGTTCTGTGGTTGTCCTGTGACAATGTATGTTAGGAGACTTTTTGAGCATTTCTGCATCATGTAATTTTTTGTCACCGGTTCATCTACTTCTGTCTCAGTGACAAAATGCTACCGTAAGAACTCAAACATTTTATGTGTCTTTGCCATGAACTTCTGCACTGTCACAGAATTGCCTATTCTAATTTTCAATACAATTTGTTTTCCTTGGATGAATTTTCTGTGTCTCTCTCCCTGATAGGACTCTTTTGCAGAAGGTTTGTGCCTGTTTCCTGGCTCTTGCAGACCTGCTATCTTTCTAGAAACTAATTGTATTTCTCACCAAAAAAATCTAGTGTCCATCTTTAAAAATGCACTTTAGGAATATATTAATATTAAATTAACCAAAAAATGTGCTCATATTTCATGATTGGCTTGCCTCACGCTGCCCAATGCTGGATTCCCAATTTTGTATTATTTTCCCTCGACATCTACATTATCTTCTTTGATTCCTAAACTCTTGTCTGTGTATTACTGGATCCTTTCCTTGGTGGCTCTGATACCATGTGAAAGAAAAACAGAAAAACTCAACTAGATAATGCAAGGTAGAATATGAGAGAGAAAATGCATTTTGTTGATTAATTATTGCAATGCAATGCCATTATACATAGGTGAGAGGGATGCACATCATTCCAAATTCATTTCATCATTTAATAATGCATAATCTATGTAGTGACTCATGATTATATTATGACCTTATTGTGAATTTATTCACATAAAGTGGCATACAAGTACACAAAGTACATTAATAAAGCCCTTAATTAATTATGACCATTATAGCATTTATCTAATCTGCAAATCTCATAATGTGTTTTGGTTTCCATGAATCTTTTGGTTTGCTAGTAGCGCATAATAGTTTTTTTCTTTTAATCAATTGTTTGATTTTAAGATTCTTTTTATATTCATAGGCTATTGAAATTGAACAAGCAACTAGTGGTTCGAGAATGGCTTCTACCTCAATGAATACAAACAATGTTAGTCATGATCAAGGTCTGATGCACGGCATTGACTCGAAAAAGAAGAATGGTTCAATTAATATTGAAGAGACAGGGTCGATTCAATATTTTAATATCCCAGAAGAGACTCAGTCCTCAACATTTCAACTCATGCGAGTTCAAGGTTTGCCTGCATGGGCCAATACTCGATCAGTTTCAATTTCTGATGTGATTCAGGTATTATCTACTCAATTATTAATTTTCTTTTTGTAATTTTTGATTTTAATTCTCATGTAAATATACACAAGCATGTGTGCGCGCCCACACACACACACATATGCATAGTGTGTTGCTTGGATATTTGCAATTGATATAGGTCTTAGTAGTAACTTGATGGTTGTCGAAGGTTGTTTTTCTAGTATTACTGATTTAAAGTAATGACAAGGAAACAAAGTAAGCCGAAAGTATGCATATGCACATGACTTACTGTGATTGTGCAAATTTGCATCAACAGACCTGTCTAATAGTTATTTGCATCCAACCTTGTCACCATTGGAAGCCTCTCCGTTTGGACTGGTGCTTTTCTAGTCTTGGGTGTGTACCTAGAAGATGTATGCTTCCATCCAATCTAAAAATCTGCACATCCAATCTAAAAATCTGCACAAATTTCAAGAAGATCAGCACATAAAGGCCTCCTTTTTGGTCTGTCTGGAAATTGTCAAGAGTGAGGGTAAGTTTCAATGAAAAACCTCGAGCCATTGAAATCATATTCTAAAGATAGTTATAACAATGAAGTAAATGGACTCGAGTGAAGTGAATGTGCAACTTAGGTGAAAAATGTTGAAGTGTAACTAGGGTCAGAATTTACAAATGTAATTTTGATCTTTGTACTTGTCAAGAAAGAGTTTTTATTTTTTATTTTTTATTTTTCTCCTTGTGAATTATAAGAATGAGTTTCTTGTTCATTTCTTAGGAAAGTGAAAGAATCAATGTCATGCTCTTCTTGAGCTCATATGTAATGTAAAAGAGTCAACCTAGTGTCTAGATTAAAACCCTCCAAGACAAGCACCATCTCCTTGAAGAAGGCAGCAAGCAAAATGAATTAACATGAACAGACATGTCAGCCTGCAAATGAATTAACAAATACAGTCATGTCGGCTCAAAAGACACAACAGTCCACACTGTCATGTCAGCTCAAATGCATAGGCTGACCACTATATATATGTGGCTAGGGTCTATGCAAAAGAACAGGAACAGAATTTGATTCCCTGTGATTTTCGGATAGTCTGAGATCCACATTACAGGAAGAAACTATTTCGGATACCCCTGAAGCCACGGTGGTGATTACAGGAAGCTCGGACTAGCAATTGTTGCATACATGTGATGAGAAAGATCATGGTAACCCTCGCTGTCTCGACAAACACTCTAAGACGCAGTCACAATCTTGTGACTCACTATCTCGGCATAAACTCTGAAACGCAGTCACGTACTTGTGATGAAGAGATACACTCTCTACAGACTAACAGTCTCGGCATATTTAGATCTCGGTGCAAGGAAGGATTACGCTCACTATATTTGCGATGACAATCTCTGTTTCAACACAGAAGTGATTCCATAGTATCACACTCTTGGCATACTCTGTCTCGGCATATGAATGATAAACAGATCTCACAGTAAAACGCTTTGACACGATTTGGATGAAGTCATGATCTCGGTTTCAGTTACAAAGTATTGATCATGTAAAGATCTCTGTGCAGCTGTCAAAGATATATACATATCTCAATATTGAGATCTCTCTGTTCTAGTGATGGTGCCATTAAAGGTGTAGAAATAATCTCAGTGAAAATCAGTGAAGACCTCAGTGAAGATGTGACAATGGAGGTGCATTAATGATCTCGCTATTATAATAATATCTCAGTGAAGATGACCTTGATGAAGCAGTAGTAATGATGATGATCTCAGCAGTGACGAAGAAGAGGATTGGTGTCTTGGTCTTGGAATGGCTTAACAGGTCAAGGGAACAGGTCTTGGTGTTTGTCAATTGGAATCTCTATAAGAAGAATTATGTATGGGTTTTCCTCTCCAAGAGGGAGGGGTTTTGGCCCTGACAGAAACCCAAACATCTTGTGTTCTTGTCTCTTTGTTTTGATAGAAGTTTGATGAAGCAAACACACACATTAATAATAAGAAGAAGATCAAGCTAAGATAAATTGCAAAAGCACTTCACAAATTGTTATCTAGTCTAGAAGAATCACATTAATCCCACTTGCCCTAGATTCTTCAACAAAAAAGATTCAATGTAAGTGCACTATAAACTAATATGACTGTAAAGTACCAAAGGTCTAAAAGGCTATTGCAATCTATCAAATATTTAAAATTTTCCTTTGAGGACTTTTGACAAACAAATAGTGAGAAAACTTTCGTCAAACACCTTGCAGATAAAGCAATGAATAATACCAGTAGAGAGATTTGTGGGGCAAAACAAAAATTTTAATAGCTGATCATAAAGATATTACAAGGAAAATCCAATCAAGAACCTGGGATTTTACTCCAACAATAGAATGATATAAATCTTCAGCAACCCAACTTGGCCAACAAGGAAATTCAATCTGGCAAACCGGCAACTCGGCCCCTTCAGTAATAAATTTGGGCTCCACAATTCTGATTTCCAAAAATACGCAGAACTCGCCCCCCTGGTGATACAAACTTGACCTCCAAAGAGAAGGCTCTTGGTCTCCCACTGTTGGAAAAGTAACTAGGTTCGGTCTTCATATTTATCTTTGTACTTGTATCAATTGTATTTTCTCTAAAAGAAGAAAAATAATTTTATTGAAGGATGGGTTTCATGCTCAAGTAGGTTAAGCATGTTCTTCATGCTTCTAGGTTTTGATTGAGTTAAAGAATTAAATTTGAGTCGAAGTCCATATGGACTTCTTGTAAGAAAAAGGAAAATATTTTTTGTTTAGTCAAAAAGAGTCAAATTTACCTCCATAAGACCGAGTCGGCCCTCCAGATGATCAAGTCGACCTGCTGAACAGATGCAACCCTTCATAGTGATGAACAACTATAAATTGGGGTGAATCCTCCATCAAAAGGGCAAGATAATTCATGGTGTTCCGTGGCAAGTACGTTGAAGGTCTGTGGCAATATAAAAGGCATATAAGCACATTTTTCTGTGATATGGAATCTTGAATAGTTGCAAGATTTCTGTGACAAAATAATCTTGAAGGATGTGAGTTTTTCTGTAATATGTGATCTGAAAAGTTGTGAGTTCCTGAAGCAATATTTCTGTAGTAAAATGCGAGCTGAAGGAGGACTACCTTTGTGATCATATGCGAGCCAAAGGAGGAGAGTATCGTGAGCCACAGAGGGACTGTACTAGCTGTGTTATGCAAGCTAGAGAAGGATCATGATGTTGGCATTATGATTCAGGTGTTGTCCTTGATGGCAACTCACTCAGAGGAATGATACAGGTGATGGCAACTCACTCAGAGGACAGATCACAGTGCTGCAGGTAAACAGAGAGATATACGCAGGTTGACTGTGAAGAAAGGGCGTATATACGCGGGTTAGCGAAGCAGAATGAGCGTACGCGTATACACGCGGGTTAATAAGAGTAAAGGCGCGTACATGTTGGAAATCATGGTTTTGGTCCGTGGTATTTGGTCCATAGTATTTGATCCAAAGTGACGACCCCAAGTATTGGGTTCATGGTATTGTTCTACATGGTTTTGGACCATGGTATTGAGAGAAGCCTAACCTATATAAGGAGAAGATCATTAGGCCAAGAGGTGGTGCAAGAGTGAGCAAGGAATGAATGTCTGACGAAGTGCGAAGATCTAGTATTGCTGGTTATCGGTTTGTGCTGCTTGGATTGGGTTGATATAACAGCGAAAGTACAAGTAATTATCTTTAGATCTGTACGCGGGTTGTATGAGGTGAAAGCGTGTATACACGCGGTTTTGGTATAGTAAAGTAGCGTATGCATTATGAGATTTGGTATTTCAGGTTGCTGTTGATTCTACTAGTTGTTGCAGAGTTCTGGGCTCTGGTTTGCATTCTGTGTTTTTGATGACAGGGTTTCAGTGATTCAGTATTGGGTGATTTAGAGATTTATGATGCAAGTATAGGTGGATGATTGTATTGCAGCAGTGATTGTTTTGTACTTATGGATCCAGTCTGAAAATTGATGAAACGTGGTCCCTGAAGAAAAGAAGGTTGTAGCCTTCTGTAGGTCAGCACCTACGTACTAGTATATCCGCTAGTACAAGAGCTAAGGGGGTAGTAGCTCCCTTCCAGAAGTAGCTGGAAAACAAGAGAGGGTTGTAGCCCTCTGCAGGTTGTAGCCTGCATGCTGGTAAAGGACTGCACCAGTACATTGTAAAAGAAGTTTCTTATTAAAGGAAGAAAGAGACGAATTGCAGTAGGTGGTTTTCACCCACATTGGGTTTCCACCTTATATCATGGTGCTCATATGTGCTTCTTATGTGTGATGATCTGTTTTACTACACCTATTTACTGTTAATGTGGTTAATAATGTTCTGATGCATTTACTGAAGATAAGCTAACTGAATCATAAGATTGTTGCATATACGCTTGTTGCATTTAATACAGTCACGTATATACGCGTATACCCTTAACTGAAGTCGCATATATGAATCTGAGTGTGAAAATGAAAAAGTATCTGATTTTCTAATACTGATTCACCCCCCCACCCCCTCTCAGTATTATTTCCAACATTCTCATGAACTTTTTAAAAGTACACATTCACATGCAACTAAAAATGACAACCATGAAGACAAGAAACCATCATTTGATGATAGATTTTACCACTCTTGTGCTACATCTGTGGGCATGCTCCAACAACTAAACTGCTTTATTGATTTCAATGGTAAATGAGTACATACAAATTGTTAACAATTGAGTAGCTTGTTTCCCATACAAGGAAACATTATCCTACAAAGAATTCTCACTCCAAAAATATGTCTCCTTACAACAAATCATGAAGAGGTGAACATAAAGAGGATTCACACATCAGGTCCTTGTACTCCACCTGAAAACCAAGCACAAAACATAGAACAACTCCAAATTGACGTATTGAAAAGAACTTTTGTCATGAACAAAAAATGAGAAAAGACTAAAAAGAGTCACACTATAGAATTCATAGCTTTTACAGATGAACTAAGAAGGCTAGAAAACCCCTACAAGGATCTCTCCATGCTTAAAATGCCTTCAAACTACTTCCAAAAGCTCTAACTGTATTTGGCACTAAAAGACTTAATCCTACGAAAATTCCATCATAAAGTGCTCAAGTGAGAAAATAAAGGTTGCCAATGAGTTCAAGACGTTCAAAAATCCCATCTAAACTCTTCTTAAGCTCAAAAAGGTTAAAATTTGAGCAAGTTATGCTTCTCAAAACCAATATCTGTTATATGTCCTACAATTTGGAAAAACCTATTAATTGTGTGATAATTCCACCCTTTTCAGAGTTCAAGAAGCGAAAATTTCACTAGAAAATGGTACATTTTTTCACCTCATTGAAATTTCCAATAGCCCCTATACGTAATAATAGGGCCACATGGAGCACATGAGGCTGGAGAATGCGGCCATTAATTTTACCTCGCTAGTGCAGGCTCCTTTTCTATCGGATTGTGGTCACATGGAGTTGATGTGGCCAAGTGTCAGTGCCAAATACCTGTGCCATCTATGCTAGCTCCCTTCCTTTCTATTGTTGGTTTCATGGAGGTCCATATGACCAGGGACAATCTTACCTATTGACCTTGTCAAACTTGACTCCACACTAAGTCACATGGCACCCATAGCACTAGGGGCTGGGGCTGAATCCTAGTCCCGCTCCTGTAGCACCCTCCACAAATCTACACAAGGTCATGTGAGAACTGTTGTGATTAGGGGATGGGGTTGGTTCCCTCCCTGCGTTCACTATCACTCTAATCTAGGGTTGTGTGGGTGGTGTTGTGACCAAGGGACATGGCTAATGCTCGACCCCTCTCCCCAATGTGAAAAACATATCAGTTTAAATATAAATTGAACCCATAGTTGGTTAAGAACCAAATTTATGGCACGATAGTGGAGAGTGGAGGTTATATGCAATATGTACTGGAGTCGAACCCCACTGATTCCTTTAGGCCTATAACCAAAATTTTTGACCAATGACGAGGAACCACGTGGTAGCCTTCTATTGGACCTCCTCAACTATACGACCCAATAAAACATTGCCAACTCATACATGTACATATTGAAACATGGAAAGCTTTTATTGGACCTATGTATGTCCAGTTGGCATGCTGACATCAGTAATACAGACTACTTAGTCAGTAGCCCAGTCAACACATTTGCAAATTTTTTTTTCATTGGTGAAAAACCTCATAACATCATAAATTTTTCATACAACATCGGATTGAGGTGATTCAAGTGTCGTTGGAATCAAAATGATGAACACTATGACTTGATGCTAGTTTCAAGAGATTATGAGTGATTTAATTTTTTAGCCTAATTTTGATTTCCATATTAGTGTCCATGGCTGAATTTCTTGAGTCATATTGGTTATCTAGTTTATCATGCGTAGGTTCAACCCTACATACACTAGAAAACCTAACTAATATGGACCTAGACACTTACAATCAACCATGTTCAAATATATCTCCTAATGTTCTTAATATGTCTTCCACATGTTACATGCCTTATTCATGGGATTAGATCTTTCAGGCATACTAGTTGTGGAATTAGGTGTGGTTGACACCTAAGAGAACCATTAACCCATCTAATATGACTAAGGTCACACTTAAGACACATTATATTATTCTTGATTTGACACTAATACACCTAATAAATCCAAGCCTAGCCCACAAATAAGACATGTAAGACACATAAACAACCTCATGAAGCTATGGGTTAATGATTATGGGTGATATGAAAAAGTGGGGGAAGGGGGGCATGGGGTGATTTCCATATAGGCATAGTTCTTTATGCATCATAGTATGTTAGGATATGATTTCATGGAGGATTCACCTTGTTGATCAATAATTTATCATGTTCATTCATAAATGGATTTTAAAATAGTGAAAAATTATGTTAGTATATTATAGGTATTGATAAGGAGGATGAAGGATATAGGGGGTTTTATACATATTGGAGGTTTTAAAAAGGGGCATATAGTGAAAAATCAAGATATTTGGTAAAACTAGGGACTTTTTGATTGAAAGACTTATTGGGAGGGGGTTTCAAAAGAAACCTTTGGTAGGTATTTGCCAATATTGAGTGAAATAAGGGGTATTATTTAATATAACATGATGTCATGTGATATGCCATAGGTTCACTATATGGAGATCCCATAGGTGATTGTGTTAAAGGCCATAGTGTGTGGGAAATAATGTCTTAGAGCATGTTATTGTTTTAGATGTTTTGTAGCTCAACAAAAGCACACCAAACACATTTTAAACCAACCTTTAGACTGCAAGTTGGTCCTTCTAGTTAGAGTGGGCTCCCTTAGATATTATGATAAAACTCATTGCTCTCTATCACTAAATAGTAGCTAAAATATTAAGCACAAATGATAGGTTTAGTCATGGGGCTTCACTGGGGGAGCAGTACCATACCATGTATTATCACATTTTGAGATTTGAGATTAAAGTTTTAGGAACTTGAAATAGTTGTTTAAATTTTTTATTTTAAGATTTTTGAATGTGCTGACAACAAATTATCAGCGTTGATTTAAAAACAAATAAAGGGAATCACTGACAAATCAAAATACTGGTTTTTGATCATTTGAAGAGGATAAATAGAATATTGGAACATTTTTTTATTCTTGGGAGGTTTCATTGAGACAGTAAACCCTAAACCTGAAACCAACAAATGTAGGAAATATAGGAGTTTTCCTAAAGCTATTAAAGCCTAAGGGGAATCCTCTTCCATTCAAACTAGAAGTAAGGGGAAGGTGTCACAACCTAAAACCCTTGTTCCAGTACCTACATTGAAAAGGGCTTATACTAGGAAGGCAAAAAGAGCCATGAGGGAGAGAATCTCATCTCCTTCCCAAGAACAAGACAAAGGAGAGGATGCAGACCCTCTAGAACAAATTCATGTAGATGAACCAGTTGAGGTTGTAGAAGACAAAACTAGTGAAATAAGGGAGGGTAAATTTGACACATTGCAGGGGAACAGGGAAAAGGAACCTGTAAAAAAACTCAAGCTCAAGTTTAAACTGAAGCAAAACCCTAACCTAGTAAACCATGTTATTGAGCTAGATGACTCACCATTAAAGGATATGGTGATAAACAAGGAAAAGTTCTCTATTTCCAAGAAGAAAAGGTGGGGCCCTGAGGCCAAGGCTAGAAATACTAAAAGGGTGAAAAATAATCAAAGTGATGAGATAGACCTTTTACAGAGGGGCAACAGAGTAGCTCAAGTGATATTTTCTAAACCACACTACCAATGAATTTGTCAACATTCATTTTGACGATTTTACACAGAGCGTTGACAATTGTTTTATTAATGCTAGTTTGCTTTGTTTTGTGTTGTCAATTATTTTGCTAGCACTAGTTTTGCTTTGTTTTGGCAGCGCACTGCAAGTTTATCTCCCGATACATATTTCCAATTATTTTTTCAGCGTCCAGATATTTTGCAAGATTTTGGCAATGATGAGAGGATCAATTTTGTTAAAATTATCTGGAGGATATTTTCATACAACCGTGAAAGCATGAATATGGGTTACACATTTGGGCTAAAATGTGGTAATGCAATTTCAATATTTTCCACTTTTATCAAATTGAAGCCCTCAAAATTTATATAAACATTGTGAATTTTGATTTAGAGTAAAAATATAAACTATGGAGAATTATGTTGTTGCCTAATGATAATTTTTGCAAAAATAATTAGTGTCTTATAATATGCCAATTTTCCATTGAATGAAATGTGTGTCCTTGCAAATTATCACACATTTTAAGAGGTACATGTGTGTGTTCATGTAGCATAACTTAGTCTAAAATGTGTAATTTTTTATATATATATATATTAATATATATATAATATATATATATATATATATATATATATATATATATATATCGAGAGACAGAGAGAGAGAGAGAGCTAAGTTTTTCATATTATTATTTTTTTTACGCAAAATTATATTTTTTATTATTTTTGAAGTGTGACAAATAATAGTTCAATTCCATTTTGCAGACACTTGTGTTCATGTAAGGTTCTTTTCTATTATTTAAATAAACTAAAAAATTAAGAGTACCTTTTGAAGAGGACTCGTAAACGAAGTGGTATTTTTTGAAATTTTGTTGGTGTCTATTTTATGATATTAATTTTTTATTTGATCTCTTTAAAATTGTTCAATTTTTTTTTAAACATTAGGTTTAAATGAAAGTAGATAAAAAAATGTCATATGAATTCAGAAATGTAAAACTCATATGACATTGGATAGAGGGTTCCTTCCCCAATATAACGTGATCAACTCCACCACTTAAAGACAAATTATGTTTGGAGTCAACTAGGGTACAAAATGGTGTTGTAGATAAATATGCATAAGAGGAGCTAAAACTATGTTTTTAAGGCCCTCAATAGCTTGATCAAGTGTTTCAAATTCAAATTTCAAATTGCTAGATCGATGGTCTAAGAAACTGTTGATCGAGCCCTTAACATGGTTAAATAGAGGTTTGATCATGTTATAGTTTTGATCGAGCCTATTGTTAAATTATGGTATGTTCTATGCTTAGAGAAATTTACTTCTTTTTATTATTATAGTCCATAGGTTAAAAATTACATGTACATTAACTAAAGTGCAGATAGAACATTAAACAATCAATAGAAAACAAGCCAAGACAAGAGACACAAGATGTGGCAGCTAGCCAGGGACAAACCTCAATATGGCGAAACCCTTTGATCAAATTTTCCTTTATCTTCAATAATTCAACAAAGAGAAATAGTACATAAATCTAATTTACATCGGCAGTAGCAAACCCTAGATTAGCCCTAAACTAGGGTAAACAATATCTTGCAAACCGTCTATTAGATCGGCTTGATTCCTTCACCAAAAAATGTGGCCTTTTGAGGAGAGTCAGTTCCACCTACAATGTAGTTCTGAGAGAGAGTCTGATGGTCAATGCTGGTCAAACTTGTGATCTATAGTTATGGCCCTAAATTCTGCATCTTCCTTCTACACGTGTGAGAGAGGAGTCCCTTTTTGCGCAGTAGGAGAAGAGCCTCTTTTCTGCAATGGAGAGAGAGAGAGATGTGATGAGAACAATGTAAACTTTGAAATGGGAACTATAAACTCAAAACGAGAACTCTGGCTCAAAAACCTTGAAAAAACATCAAAAACAGTGTTAAAAACGAAAAGTGTTGATGCTGTAATAACACTTTTTTTTTTTTTTTTTTCTTGGGTAAATTTTCAACATGTTTTAAAAATGGCGGTGAAAACCAAATTTTTGCGCAAAAATTGTCCAAAAAACATCCTCAAAACGAAAAGTGTTAATGTTGGGAAAACACTTTTTTTTTCAAAAGTAAAAATTCAATATTTCGAAATAATGGCGTAAAGTATTTTATCATGACCTCGAAAAACATTAAAATTTAAAAGAAATAATGAAAACATAAAATAAAATAAAAAATTAAAACAA
>APFE031378551.1:0-34396 GCA_000404065.3 Pinus taeda
GTTTTTATGGCTGTTTATTATTGCTGATTTTTATTTCTGCAATTTCCCAGCATTGTAAATTTCCCAGAATTTGTGTTTTCAGCAAATTTATTTTTTCCAGCTTGTTGAATGTATGTTTATGGGAAAGGGCATTTAACTACATGAGAGAAATAAGGAGAAACTGAAAACCGAGGTGGGAAAACAAAAAATTTTACACTTTGAAGTCTAGAGAGATCACTCTTGTCTACAAGAAGGATAAGCCCACATAACACTCAAGTTTTTATCATATTCCATGGTTTCAAACCCTAACTTCATGTAATCCATCAAACCCTAATAACCAGATTTCCTAGGGTTTCCTTCAAACCCTAACATTCTTTTAGGTCTCCCCCATGTTTTCTTCTTTCCATCAAAGGTATCTTCTCTGGCATGATCTCAATGACTTTTCTTTATCCCAACTCTGATACCATGTTAATTTTTCTTAAAGTTATATTGTTCTTTGTTTTGATAATTTCATTTCATTATTTACACATTGAATTCATCCCACATCATAATATCATTAACATCATATGCAATTGTATATAAAAAAACAATATCATCATCAATGCAGTAGAATATAAAGAAACAGTAGAAGAAAATCATTCACACATAGAGACACCAGGATTGGTCGAAGACCAGGGAAAAACCCCACAAGGGGAAAACCATTTCAAATTCTTCTTCTTCTTCAAATTTAATAAAGAGAGAGTACAATAATCCATTTCTTCATTAACAAGGATATCCAATAAAATTAACGAAATCATATCTCAGAGATGAACCTAGAAATAATACTAATAAAAACCATGATTCAAAAGTTTGCGTTCAAGTGTCAACATTTTTGGTCACTATCAAATCTTGTGGTCAACTGTCAAAATTTGTGGTTAGTTGTTACATCAAACCCTAGTTCCTAGTCGAATGGAGAGAGGGGAGAGGGGGAGAGAGAGGAGAGAGGGAGGGAGATAGTGACGGGGTTGGAGGGCAAAGAGAGAGAGAGAAAGGGAGAGAGATGACTTGAGAGAGAGGAGAAGAGAGGGAGGGATGGAGACGACTTGAGAGAGGAGGAGAAGAGAGGGAGGACAAAGATATGGATTTGGAAGGGGAGAGAGGGAAGCAAGAAAAAGACATACAGAGATAAAAGTGGAGCGAGAGAGAGAGGGGGAGTGAAAAGGAAGAGATGGAGAGAATGTGTATGTTTGGGGGTGAGATAGAGAGACAAAGGAGAGATGGAGGGATATATAGATATAGATGGAGGGGGGAGAGAGGGAAGAATATTTCTTGCACTAAATGCATTGAATTCATGGTAGATGGTGATTTATAATCCTATTTGATTGTTTTCACTAGATACATTAATTTCAGTGTAGTTGTTGATTTCTAATTATATTTGATTGCTTGCACTAGAAGCATTGATTTCAGTGTAGATGTTGATTTCTAATCCTATTTAATTTCTTGCACTAGATGCATTGATTTAAATGTAAATTTCTTGCACTAGATGCATTGATTTAAATGTAAATTTTTTCTATTTCTATTTGATTGCTTGCACTAAATACATTGATTTCAGTGTAGATGTTGATTTCTATTTCTATTTGATTGCTTGCACTATATGCATCGATTTCGGTATAGATATTGATTTATAATTATATTTGATTACTTGCACTAGATGCATTGATTTCAGTGTAGATTGTGATTTCTAATTTTAGTTGATTGATTGCACTAGATGCATTAATTTCATTGTAGATGGTGATTTCTAATCCTATTTGATTGCTTGCACTAGATGCATTTATTTTAGTGTAGATTTTGATTTCTAATCGTATTTGATCACTTGCACTAGATGCATTGATTTCAGTGTATATGCTGATTTCTAATCTTATTTGATTGTTTGCACTAGATGCATTGATTTTAATGTAGATGTTGATTTCTAATCTTATTTGATTGTTTGCATTAGATTCATTGATTTCAGTGTAGATGTTTTCTAATATTATTTAAGTGTGTGCATTCGCTAAATTGATTTCAGTGTAGATGATGATTTTTTACTTGATGTAACTCAATGTATGATGGTACATTAACTTAAAGTGATTGGATTAACAATGTGCATTAATTTCAGTGTAAGCACGAAAAAAAGATTGACAATTTGCATTGATTTTTCTATTATAGTAATTCAACCTATTAATATCAGAGAGCAAGAGAGACAGTGTATGATGTTTTCTACAATAATTTGAGTTAAAGAATTGAATGGTTTACAATCTCAACTATCCCTTTCACATAATTGATATGAAAAGATGTAAAGATTTTGTAAATATGACCACTCATTAAAAAAAAATCAAATTACAATATTTATTGACTTTTGCAAAAAAAATATAGCTAAAAAAAATCATCAAAATATTTTGAAGGAAATAAATTATTTCAAACATTAACAATGAAACAAATGATTTCAAGAGTAATCTTGATGCGGTAAATTATTAAAACTACTCTTCCAAATATATTTAGTAATACCTAGAGGGACACTATTAAGAATTATTAATTGTCAAAAATTGTGATACCAAAATTAAATGAAATATATGTGCAGTATCAATCCTCTTACAAACTATTGACCAAGTTGTCTCCCTTCTTCATCACCAACTAATTATTAACATACAATTAAATACACATATAGAAATATAACACAACAATTGTAACATTCACAAACATTACCATCCAAATCCAAACACATAAACACACAAACCACTCAAAGCATCCAAGTGTAGGCATACAAACCATTCGAGGCAAGCAACAAAAACAAAATTAAAGAAGAGAATGATATAGTCATGTCAAACAAAGAAAACATAAAGTAAATTTCAAATTATGAATTTTATCTCAAATATATACATAATAATGATAATCTAAAAATGTGTCATTGTTACCCTCAACTGGAAATAGCCTAGATCCATCTAACTCTGAATTTATCATGCATCGAGAGGGATCCAATCTCTCGAGGTGCAAACCTTTCCTAAAATCCCATACTCCAAAAAGTGTTGAAAAATTTATAATTAGGTTTGGTCTTCATAGGTATGAAATGTATTCTTGTAATTTATAAAATGAAAAGAAATTATTATTATTATTGGAGCATGGGTTTCATGCTCAAGTTATTTTCTTTTATAGGTCAAGCACCCAATGAGTGCTTCTAGGGTTTGTATTAAGTCTGAGAGTCATTGTCATACATTGAAGACCCCAATGGGCACATTGTATCTTGTAAAGAAAAAATATTTGTGTCTTTAAAGTGTCGAAATACCCTCCAAGATCAAGTCAGTCTAAGAGCTGTCAAGTCGGCCTAATTGAAGAGACACGTCTACCCCTTGAAAAGGCCTATATAAAAAGAGGAACTCATCCTCCAAAGCAGCACTCATTCATCTCTCATTCTATGCAAAGAAGAGGATGAAGAAGAGGTCGAAGAAGGGTGAAGAATAGGTTGAAGGAAGTCGAAGTGTTTGGGCTAGTTCTCTCTCCAACATGCTAGACTAAGCTAGGGTTTATGCACAAGGGTTATATATAGTTCGATCTTGTTAGGAAGAGAGGAAATAAGGAAAGCGAAAGTCACTAAGGGTGTCTCTCTAGCCCTAAGTCACAATGAAATTAAAGCGAATGGAAGAAGAAGACTCTAAGAAGAATATCGAAGTTTTAAAGTGTGGCAACAGTAGTTGTTGGGTAGACAATTTCAGATCTACAATAGGAGGTCGAAGATCTTGCAGTAGGAGGTCGAGTTAGTGATTGATCTTGATCTTGGAGGGTATTGGTATGATTCATAAGGTCTTGGTATTCGTCAATTGAAGGATCTATAAGAAGAGAACAAATTTAAGGGTTTTCCCCTCAAGAAGAGGGGTTTTTGGACCTGGCTTGCAGCCTATATTTTGTGTCAATGTTCTTATTGTTTTGGTAGTTGTTTGATGTATCTCACATTCAGTAGGGGATTTTTGAGGTTTAAAATGTGTCTCCTAAGTAAATTATAAAATAATAATGGAAATTATAAAATAAGATTAGATGACATCATCGAATTTTAGAGGGAGAAAAGAAAAAACTATTTTTTCAACTCATATTTTCAACTTATCTCCCTGTGGGTTTACACAAATTTCGAGCGGAAACACTCATTGGATGCATAATTTGATTCCTCATCTAAGGAGTACCCATGTTGCATACTTTTGATGTACCCTGGTATACGAAAACTAAGAAATACATGAAAAATGTGATTGCAATCACGTTATTTCATGTATTTCTCATTTTTCATGTAGCAAGGTCCATCAAAAGTATTCAACATGGGTATTCTTTGGATAAGGAATTAAATTTTTCATCAAAAGAGTACTCTCGCTCAAAACTTGAGTAAAAATTTAGGGAGATAAGTTGAAAAAATAGTTTTATTATTTTTTAATCTTTTTACTTTTTTACTCAAAAAATGGTGAATCATCCCCCATGGTTGACATCATCATCTTGAATCCTATTGGTTCTTGTAAAATTTATTTTGGTTGTACAGTTTTATTAGGAGGCCCGTTTTAGACCTCAAAAGTCCCCTAATGATAATAATAAGAAACAAAGATAATAAGTAAAAAGGTAACACAAATAGTTATCAAGTTAGAGAGAATTAACATATTCATTGCCCTATTGGATTCTCAACATGGTATCAGAGAAAAGGTTAGAAGAGGGCATCATGAATATCTCCTCTACAGTGAAGAAGTTCATAAGAAGTGTTCCAATATGGCAAGCCATCTCAAGAAAGGTATCAAGAAAGCTTGGAGTCTCTTATTTTCTTCAAAGAAGGTACCATTCAAGGAAAAAGATGAAGGTCTCTTCTTGGCTCTCTTTAGCACATTCCAAGATGAAAACGTTTGGGTAATTGATAGCGGTGCATCAAGGCACATGACTTGTCATCCCAAACAATTGAAGACCTTATCAAAAGGTAAATCTACCTATTCAATGGAACTTGGAGATAACAAGAAATATCCTATAAGGGGTATTGGATCGACCTATGTAAAGTTGGAGAATGGAAGCAACATCCACCTCAACAACATTCTATTTGTTCCAGGTTTTCATAAGAACTTACTTTCCATTTCAATCTTAGAGGATAAGGTTGATAGAGTAGTTTTCATTGATGGAAAGGTTATTGTATGGAGTAAGGACTCAAGTATAGAAAAAGCTAGAGTCATTGGCATTCGAGAAGGAAGACTTTATAGACTGATATCTCCTTTAGCCCAAGCCCTAGTTCACGTTGAAATTAGTCCATGTGAACTCTGGCATAGAATATTTGGTCATATTCATTTCAAAATCCTTCCAACTCTAAGCTCCATAGTAGATGGAATACCTGAACTAAAGGAAAATCATGACGGAGTATGTAAGGGATGTGCATTGGGTAAGAATACCAAGAGACCATTTGGAAGCAGTGCTTCACAATCAAAAGAAATCTTGGATCTCATTCACTCTGACATATATGGCCTTATGACTCCTAAATCACTTAGAGGTCATCTATATTATGTCACATTTATAAATGATCATTTAATAAAGACCCGGGGTTTACTTAATGAAAACCAAGGATGAGGTATTTACAAAATTTCAAGAATTCAAAGTTGATGTGGAGAACCTTACAGAAAGAAGAATCAAGATACTAAGATCTGATAATGGAGGAGAATATACATCCAAGTATATTATAACATTCTTTAAGGAGTTTGGGATTAAGAGGGAGCTAATAGTCCTATATAATCCCAAGAAAAATGGAGTTGCAGAACGAAAGAATATATCCATTGAAGAAAGTGTAAAAGAAATGTTACACGATCAGGATCTACCTAAGTTTCTATGAGAAGAAGCCATGAAGAGAGTTGTCTACATTCAAAATCAAAGTCCCCATAGGTACCTAGACAATATAATTTCAGAGGAAGTGCTCACTGCAATGAATCCATTTGTAGATCATCTTTGGATCTTTGGGTGTCCTGTATATATCCATATATCAAAGGACAAAAGAAATAAGTTAGATCCATCAGGAATGAAGGGAACATTTGTTTGGTATAGTAACTCATCTAAGGCCTATAGGATCTACATAAAAGAAGTACATCACATAGAATTTAGTCGAGATGTCATATTTGATAAAAGTATAGCATTCAAGAAATCAAAGGAACTTCCCATAGACTCTGATGATGAAGAAATTTTGGTATTCGAGGAAGAAGTTGACAGGGAAGCGGAAAAATATCACCATGAAGAAGAAGGTCCTAGTGAACCTATTCAACCCGTGGTCATCCCAAAAACAAGGAAAACACCCATTGGTTTAAATCTACACTACTTGATGCAGAAGGTCATGGGGCAGTGAAGGGCTCTTTTAGAGAAAGCAAGAAACCCAAAAGATATTCTAGGTATGTGGCATACATGACAAAACTAATCGAAGTAGAACCATCCACTTTTGAAGAGGTTGTCAATAATCAAGGATGGAAAGATGCCATGAATGAAGAGTGTCAATCTATAATGAAGAATGGAGTGTGGGAGGTCGTACCTAGGCCTGAAGACAAATCTATGGTAACTTCCAAGTGGATCTATAAGATCAAACATGCAGCATATGGAAGTATATATAAGGCAAGATTTGTGGCTAGGGGTTTCTCTCAAGAAGAAGGCATCGACTATGAAGAGACATTCTCCAACAGCAAGATATATGACAATTCGTTCATTAATCTCTCTAGCAGCATCAATGAGATGGAACATCCATCAAATGGATGTCAAGACTGCATTTCTGAATGGCACAATAGACGAAGAAGTCTATATAGAGAAACCCTTGGGATTTGAAGTTGAAGACATTAAGGCGTATGTCTGTAGATTGAAGAAAGCACTATATGGCCTCAAGCAAGCACCAAGGGCATGGTATGCTAGAATGGATGCATACCTACAAAGAATAGACTTCACAAAAAAAAATTGTTGATCCGAACTTTTATATCAAGGTTGTAGATGGAGAACTTGTAATCATTCTTTTGTATGTAGATGATATTCTCTTGACAAGAGTTGAAGGTCAAATTAAAGAATGTAAGAAGTAACTAGCAGTAGAATTTGACATGAAGGATCTTGGACTGATGCATTACTATACTAGAAGTCTGGCAGGGACCTGACAAAGTTTATTTGGTTCAAGGAAAGTACGTGATCAAGATGTTGAAGAGGTTTGACATGATGGACTGAAAACCTATGACCACTCTAATGGTCACAAACTTGAAGAGACTAAGGAGTTCTAAATCAAACCATGAATATCCTTCCTAGTATAGAAAAATAATTGGCTCACTAATGTACTTGGTGAATACTCGACCAAACATATGCTTTGCAGTAAATGTTCTCAGTCAATTCCAAGTGGAGTCGAAGCATGATCATTGGATAGAAGCAAAACATATTCTAAGATATCTGCGAGGAACCATCCACTATTGTTTGAAGTAAGATAGAAGGAATGATGTCCAACTGATTAGATATACAAATTCTGACTAGGGAGGCAGTGAGAAACATGGAAGGAGAACTACAGGAGGATGTTTCAGTTTGGGATCCTCCATGGTCTCATGGATGAGAATAAAGCAAGATAAAGTTGTTTTGAGTAGTGTTGAGGTTAAGTATGTTGCAACTTGTGAAGTAAGCAGAGAATAATTATGGTTGAGTAAGTTGCTATCCAGCTTGTTTGAAGGACCAATGAACCCTACAGTGATACTATGTTATAACACCAGTTGTATACGTTTGTCTGAAGGCCCAGTTTTTCATTAAAAGACAAAGCATATAAACAACAAGTATCACTATATTTGAGAGCTAGTACAAAATGGTGTGCTACAGCTACAGTATATCTCCATTGATGAGCAGGTACCTGACATATTGAAAAAATCTCTTCCAAACAAGAAGCTTATGTACTTGAGAGACAAGCTTGGCTCGATTGATGTATACTCCCTAATTGAGAGGGGGAGATAGGAACTACATTATTATTTTCACTTGGGAAGAAAGAATCAAGGATTGGGTAGCCATTTGAATTCGATACTCTTTGAGAATGTGGTAGGGCATTCAAGAAAAGACTAGTCATGGACCGATATTCTTTGAAGACTAGCTATCCAAGATAAGAATAGTCCAAAGAAGGTCATAATCAGTGAACACCTAGGTGGAGTATGTACCTTGAGAGACAATGATGATAGTTTCTATAAATAATTGGTCTCACCAACATTGTGTTATGACCTTGTGGAGAGATAGAGTTGTTAGTCAAGGCCTTGCTATGTGACAATACGGATTAAACATGATGCTAAATAAATGAATTACCAATCCAACTCTTTTTATGAGATCTCTTCAAATTGAGAATGACCATGTACCTCGTATGAATACCTCCCTAGTTAAAAGGGAGTGTTGAAAAATGTGTAACTAGGATCAGTCTTCATAGGTATGAAATGTATACTTGTAAATTATAAAATGAAAAGAAATTATTATTATTATTGGAGCATGGGTTTCATTCTCAAGTTCTTTTATTTTATAGGTTAAGCACCCATTGAGTGGTTCTATGGTTTTTCCTAGGTCTAAGATTCCTTGTCATATATTGAAGAAGCCAGTGGGTACATTGTATCTTGTAAAGAAAAGAAAAAAATTGTCTTTAATGTGTCGAAATACCCTCCAAGATCAAGTCGGCCTAAGAGCTATCAAGTCAGCCTAATTGAATAGCCACATATACCCCTTGAAGAGGCATATATAAAATGAGGAACTTGTCCTCCAAATTAGCACTCATGTTGAGATTGCAACAAGATGATGGAGCTTAGTGAAAAGAGTTGCCTTCACTAAGTGGGCCCGCAGGCTATTTTTGGCGCAAGTCTATTTTTAGACTATGTCTATTTTTAGACATATGGATCATGTCTATGGATTGCAGGTTGTTGTTTATGGATGATTGATCAAGTTGGAAAAAATAGATGGACTTCTATTTTTAGACCACAGCGGAGTGACACCACAGTGGAGTGACTGCTCAGTCTAAATATAGAACAGTCAAATATTATTAGCTAATAATAATATTTAGACTATAAACTTTGTCTTATTCTCTTGGAGCACTTCAGGATGAGCTACGGATGTGGTACATGCAGATCCCAGAAGGAAATACATGGTTACCTATGGGATGACTAATATTTGCATGCAGGACTTCAGTTAGAACTCAAGAGAGTTGAGTTTAGTGGACTGGAGGTGCAGTTGATGGAGTTGTGTTCAGTTTAGCTTTGTTAAACTGGTTGTATTTAGTCTAACTGGCAAAGAGACTAGAGATGAGTTGGGTGAATTAGTTATTAATTAATTCACAAGTTATTAACTCATAATACAACTAATGAATACATCAGTTAACTCAATTGCATGTTAGTGCATGTTCAGTTCAGCAGGGACAGGTGTTAGAGAATCAGATTGCTATCAGTTGTGACTATAGTTGTGCACCAGATCTTGCACAAATCAGGGGATTGAGTATGCCAATGAGTTTTCCACATTGTAGCTTGTTCTCACGTGATTTAGCCAAGGAAAACGTGGTTGCCTTGGAATTATCATCAGTGCTTGAGCAGGTATTGAGCAGCGGAGGCAGGCAAGCAGCGACGGAGATTTGAGCCAGTGATTGATTCAGATCTGAGCTGTATTATGTGTAACAGAGGTGGAGATACTTGTGAGAAGTATTATGCCGTGTAATGTTACATGACTCAATCATTAATATACAGATAGTTGGGGTTTTTAGCGAGATGCTTTCCCCGGAATACATACTGTGTTAATGTGTGAATGCTCTTGATGTTTTATTGTTATTGATGCTGCTATATTGATGATCAACGTAGAGGAGCTTATGTATTGTGTATGTTTTCCGCAACAGTACATGATCAGGATAATCTCCATTGAATATGTGTTAAATTATTCAAAATTTCTACAGATTTTTCTGCAAGGCTTCGATCTTCACTTGCATTCTTTTTTTGTCCTCTTGCAAATCTTGCACCATGCATCGCAATGCAGCATTTTCCTATTGATATTGTTCGTTGAACTCTTCTAGTTCTTGCAATCGAATATGTCTCGTGATTTTACCCATTCTTGCACTGATACCAAAAATGATATGAAATTTGCGGAAGAAGATCTCTCTCTGACACTTGGAAAGTTTTAAATGGGTCTTTAGGATAATGACTTAATTCATCTGTGTAAGTTAACCATAAATGAAACATTAACACATATAATCATGCAACATCAAGAAGAATGACATTGAGGTTGATGATGGAGTTCACCCCTCCTGGGCTATGTCTCCGTGCCCTGCTCAAAAGCATTAGGGGACTTTTGAGGTCTAAAACGGGCCTCCTAAGGAAATTATAAAATAATAGTAGAAATAATAAAATAACATTAGATTACATCATCAAATTTTAGAGGGAAAAACAAAAAAACTATTTTTTCAACTTGTATTTTCAACTTATCTCCCTATGGGTTTACTCAAATTTCAAGCGAAAACACTCGTTGGATGTAGAATTTTATTCCTAATCCAAGGATTACCCATGTTGCATACTTTCGATGGACCCCACTACACGAAAAATGACAAATACATGAAAAACGTGATTGCAATCACGGTTTTTCATGTATTTCTCATTTTTAGTGTAGCAGGGTACATTGAAAGTATGCAACATGGGGAATCCTTGAATGAGGAATTAAATTTTTCATCGAATGAGTATTCCTACTCAAAATTTGAGTAAAACCTTAGGGAGATAAGTTGAAAATACGAGTTGAAAAAGTAGTTTTATTATTTTATTATTTTTTCATATTTTTACTTTTTTACTCCAAAAATGGTGAATCATCCCCCATGGTTGACATCATCATCTTGAATCCTATTGGTTCTTATAAAGTTTATTTTAGTTGTACATTTTTCTTAGGAGGCCCATTTTAGATGTCAAAATCCCCTAATGGCTAGGCCACTCATATTTCAAAAGAAAATAAGAGGCACATTAAATTGTTGTTTATTGTTGTGGCTATTTCCCTAGTATGGAAATTCTCTCCTACAGAGAACTCTTGCAATATAACTTTACAATATACACCCAGCGTGTCATCTACAACAAAAAATAGAGTCCCTAGTAATGACAATAAACTTCAACTGAAATTGAGCATTTTAGCATCAACAATACATTAATCAATTACTTGTCTCAACTTGACTAGGAGAGACATAGTTCATGTATTGTCTTTTAAAGAATTTGTTGCTACAAATGATGAACAGGTTCTGTCGATGAGTATGGACAGTGCCAAAACCCTTGTTACGGCTCTTCAAGTGCCCAATTCGGCTTCTGTATGCCTTCAAAAATCCAAAAACTAACTTGACTTTGAGAGCTGGCTCACACCATCAACTTTGGGTTGTGCTCCTCACAACTCCCTTCTCATTCTAATGGCGCAATTTCTTACCTCCTTCTAGCTCACAAAGCTAGTCTTCAATACCACTATGGGATTCACTTGCCACTGACTTTGAATGGCTTCGCCTCTGCCTTCGAATGTATTTGAAAGGCTTGGAATGGCTTCAACTAAATTCAAATGGCTTGTCTTGCATTCAAGTTGCCTATGTTTGAATTGGTGCATTTGACCACCTTTTATAACATTTTACAACTCTAAGTTTATATTTTTTATATAACAATATAATAAATTTTCTAACAATATTACAAATTGGTTATTCGAATTAAATCGAAATAGCATAAATTATACTCTATCATTAGAGTTTGTTGCATTCGGTGTAATTGGCATAATACACCTAGCACATTTGTTTTAACAATATAGTTTCGGGCACATATGTTTTTCATATGGTCTAACCATATAACATATATGGTTTAAAAACACTGGACTGAAAACATTGATAACCAAAGTATTTAATACATAGAGTTGGAGGATTATATATTTGCATACATTGTAACCAAATTCAACAACGTTGAAAGCCAATTCACAACCACTCTGCACTATTGGGTGCCACCTCCCATGTAACATCAACACTCCCACTGGTTATGTATACCCATTCTTGCTCCCCAACGGTTTGGTGCTAGCGTGCTGAATACACACATCCCATGGCATGTGAGAGGATATTTTGTGCTATGCCAACTAAGGTTCCACCTCTACGCCAACCGTGCCACATAAAAATACTTTTGGTGGTTATGATGAATAGCTCAAGCCATATGCACTGAGATCTCTACATCGTGTTGTCACAGTCGTGTGGCATTTGACGTTTGAACCACACATATTGTTGACATTTGTTGTGTATGATTGAACCATACTCCCAGAGGTTCGATGGCATTTTTCTCTCGACATCCACACTCTGACAGTTACCCTGCACTATGTGACCCCATCATTTGTTTTTTGACTTAAGTCTGCTGGTGGTGATATGATTGTAGTGTTAATATAAGCATATTACAAACCTTTGCTCCATAGTTTGCGGTTGTAATAATATTTATGGTTTGAACTTACCATATCCTCCTCATATGAATGCACCACTTTAATAAAAATTGTAATATGTTTATTAACACCATCCCTTTTAGCACATTTATAATATTAATGCGTCCACCTTGCAAGTAAACCATAGTGTGGCATGTTGGTAATGCTTTGTGGAAAAATGTTGAAGGTTGTGGGTTCAAAACTCCTGGAGACCCTCCAACCCATAACAAACTTTTAATACACTAGAAGGAGGCTACGTGGCAGCCAATCATTGGTCCGCATGGCACTCCCATATTGGTCAAAATAAACCGACCAAACATAAAACATCAAAATTTGACATTTTGACTTTTATTGTGTTGACTTTGACTATTAACCTGTTTGGAGGAAAAACTTCAATGACCGTTTTCTCCTTCATCAAGAGGCCTTTTCCAAAACCAAAGATATTGTCGGATTCAACACTATGAGCTCTTTAGTTTGGTGCTATTTTTTGGAGCATCCGAGACTACAAAATTTTGAGCATGTCGAGAACTAATGCTATTTGGGGCCATCTTGGTCTTCAAACATTACCTAAAAAACTCCGACTGAACTCAACAAGATCCCTCCTGGATCACAAGGAGAACTTTGCTCTAGCAACAAGGTACTCTTTTAAAGGACCAATTCTAGCTCTTGCAGTGTAGATGGGATGGAAGATCCATCTAATGGATGTGAGGACAACATTCCTCAATGGAGTGATTCAGGAGAAAGTGTACATTGAAAAACCAAAAGGATTTGAGACCTTCAATAAAGAGTCGCATGTGTGCATACTCAAGCGAGCATTGTATGGATTGAAACAAGCACTTCGTGCTTGGTACACCATGATTGGTAGCTATTTCACTAGGTTGGGCTTCACTGAAAGTGAACCAGTTGCAATCCTTTACCATGTTGTTCTTGAAGGTAAATTGTTGATTATAGTATTATATGTCAATGATTTAATTTAAACCTATGATGAGAAGTTGATAAAATCTTGCAAAGAGGATCTTGCAAGAAAATTCAAGATGAGGGACATGGGACTCATACATTTTTCCTTGGTTTGGAAGTATGGAAAGGAGATGGGGAACTATTTGTCTCTTAGAGAAAGTATGTCAACGCAATACTGAAGAAGTTCCACATGCAGGGTAGAAAACCCATGGACACTCTTGTAATTGGTAGTTGGAGGAAAGAGGATGCCAATTCAGCTGAGGAGGTGGAGGCCACTATTTATAGATAACTTGTGGGTTCACTTATGTATTTGATGAACACATGACCATACATGTGTTATGTGATTAACTAGCTTAGTCAAGCAATGGTTAAGCCAACCAAACTATATTGGAATGTGACCAAACATGTGTTGAGATACATCAGAGGCACTGCTCAGTATGGTCTTTGGTACATAAAGACAGAGGGAGTGAAGCTTCAAGGATTCACAAATGTATATTGGGCAAGTAGTCCATCAAATCCGAAAATAACTTCAGGATTGGTTCAACACCATTTTCTTGGTACAATAGGAAGTAAAGATCAGTTGCAGTCAATTACACACAAGAAAAATACATAGCTTCTAGTCAAGCAGCTTGTGAAGCTATTTGGATGAGGAAGATTCTTGTTGGGTTATTTGGTCAAATGATGGATCCTACCGTGATTTATTATGATAATCAGAGTTGTATCAAACTCTATGAAAAATCCAGTTTTTCATGACCGGTCCAAGCATATTGACATTCGGTAGCACCATCTACGAGATTGTGTTCAGAGGTAGATTATGTTGTTGGAGTACATCCCTACAGAGGAATAAGATGCACGTATTTTGACAAACACATTATGAAGAGGAGAATTTGAGTTCCATAGAGATAGGATTGGAGTACTTGATAATCCCTTTCTTGTTGAGAGGGAGTGATGAAAATGGCAATAAGAAAATCCTGATTTAATTTTTCCTTGAACTAAATTAGGAGAAATTGTAATTCCACATCACAAGGCAACAAGAATGTGTTAACTAAGTTAGTTTGACTTAGTTGGCTCAATTAATTCAAGTTGACGTAGTTGGATCAGTTAGTTCGAGTTGAGGACCTAAATTTAGTCATGTAGATTGGTTCCTACTTTTTAGGAGCCTAGGTTGAGTTCAATTTGAGTTGTAATAATTTAATTTAGTCAAACTAAGTTAAAGTCAGTTAAACTAGTTCCAATTGTTGGAGGAACTAGTGGGAGGTCTACTAGTGGGGTGTGTACTCCGTGATCAACGAGATAACTGATAAATTATCCATAGTTAACTCATTCATGTGTGATCTATGAGTTACCTAATTGAGATTGGAGTTTAAGGGTAGTGTAATAACAGTTGTATAATTATCCGAGTTGTACAAATGGTGCATGTAGTTAAAGAAAGGCCTATAGGTATTGCACAATTATGGATGAGGAATTTCCCTAATTAATAGGAGGATAATTCCCAAGGAAGTAACGCAAGGAAATAGGAGCTTTCTAGGAAGAAAATTGGCTAAGTATTGGCCAAAGTCAGCTTGTGATGTAGAGAGATAGATTATACTTATGTAGATATTGTTTAGGCTTGAACAAGCATTGTATTTTTTCTCTATTTTCTTATTAATGCAATACAGATAAGAAGAGGTTTTGAGCATTGGATTTTCCTTAGATATATCCTCACATTATGTGTTTTAATTGATTCATGTCAAATTCTTTTGATATTGCTTCTCAATCGTGAATTACTTTCCGCAGATGAGTATAGTAGATTCAAGTCTATTGTTTTAGTAAATTACATTAGTCGTTTAAATCTACAAGGAATTTATACAACTTCAAGAAAAAAATTACTAGAGCCGTAATATTTTTTTGACTGCAAATTTGAAGATATATGAATTGAACAAATATCATGATCATAGTGATTCAAAGAGTTTCCCACATAGAAAGAAAGAGATTATAAGGAGTGGAATGGATGCTCTATAATTTCATTGCTTTCTTCTTCATCATGGATAATGTCACTATCCCATGTCATTTCAAGATTCAACTAATCAGATAAAAATATTGGAAAATATGAATAATTTCCATCACAAGTTGATGTATTACAAATAGTAGAGCACAAAGGATAGGTAGGTGAAAAGGAATAAGTGTTCATAATCAGATCTTATTTCATCAAAATAGATTTGGGATCTATATATTTTGAATGAAAATATTTTTGAGAAACTAAACGATAAGATGTAGCACTTGGAAATTCATCATCATATATATCAATGAAGTAATCCTCATCAAAATGATTGTTTCCTAAGATTTCAAATTGACTAGGAGAATTGATTACATTTGATTTATGATCGAGATTACTAGATTCATTATCATCCAATAGTGAGGCAACAACATCTCCACATGAAGGATGCTAAGAAAGAGAAGAAAGATTGAAAGAATATTCACCTTCACTGCTTGGATTTGGAAGATATTGATTAGGCAGACTAAGGGACAAGGGATCATGAGAAAGAGATGGTAGAGGATGATAGGTATCCAAATCATATTCAAGATTTAAATTATGAGTGATAATATCATTTTTAGGAATGGAGAAATTAGACTTCACCATAGGCTTCCTAAACCATTCTGGTACTTCCTCCATGGAATTTGAATCATGAAAAGACAAAGGAGGATGAGAAGATGGATTAGGAATTTGATTTACAGATTTTGCAGGTTTCTTATCATTGCAAGGAGGCACCTACATAGAAACTGGAAAATGAGGTGGACAATGAACAAAAGGAATAGTAAGTTCCTCCTCCGAAACTATCATTTCCTTATCATTTACAAGAGTTGGGGAAGCATAAAAATCAAGTGGTTTGGATTCACAATTCAAATATATATGAACTAAACACCCAAACTTTTGTTTAAATAAATCCAAATCTATGACTTCTTTAGGAAATTCATAAGAAAGGTGAAGGAATTGATTAGATAATCCCATATTTTATTCATTAGGCTTCATTCTTAGTTAACTAATCCTATTATAAATATCTAAATAGTCGTACCTATAAAATACTAAATGAAGCTCCTTGATGAGGTGTTCATGAGAATGAATGGAAGCAGGTGGTAGATTCTAACACCATTAGCTAACTAAACCTTTAAGGGTGAGGAATAAGATAATAGAATCCACATCTGCACAATCATTTTCATAGTATTCAGAAAACTTAAAGGAAAGAGATTCATGCTCGACAATGGATTTATCGCCCTCAACATGAAACTTGGATTGAGACAAGTCATGGAGAGACTCATCGAGGATTGAAAGTTCACTAGGGGATAGGTTTGAAAAAGACCCTGAAAGTATGATTTGAGGATGAGCCATTTCAAATAGGAGGTTCAAAATAGACTCAATGAACGCAACTTGTCATATGTCCCTCCTTTTAGCGCCATTTGTTCAAGGTGTTGGAAATCCATCAACCAAGGGGGTCTCCCCAATCAGAAGTCCCAATTAGACCTCACATTGTTTGGAGTAGGATCCCCATTTGGAATATCCACCCATTTGCCATGTATCCTTGTATATTTTCATTGGCTAAAAAGTTCAGCGGAAGAGAGTAATATACAAGTATTTTCTGATCAACAAGTGAGTATGCCTTGTGAAATGTTTAATTGTGGAAAGTATGAAGGTCTATCTACCGAAAGGGAAGAGAAAAGAGGGTCCTTTAAAGACAATTAATAACACTAATATAGGAAAGGCACACAAGCATGTACATATGAATGAATCGTTGATCAAATGGTGAAGCAGTTCACAAGGGAGTAACAATTGTTAAAGCAAATGCAACACAACTTCAACATGATAAGTATCAAAGCCACCGAACTAGTTCAATTTCCTTAGTACATATGAAAGCAAAATACATCGTAAACATTCAAATAATATCCTTACAATATTCACGACATATACATGAAACTTCGCTAGCTCAATGAACTTCTGAATTAAGTAAAAGTTCCAAGATACATCAAGACAATGAATAACACTAGCCCTAATAGTGGACCATTAGAGCAGTCACTCACTCATCCAAAACAATTATCTTCCTCTCCAATGCCTGGTACGAGGAGCCAAGGTGAAAATTCCTTTGCATGATCAATGAGGGTGTATATATAACAAATGGGGTGACCATTCATCTTCCTTGTGATGGTTTGACGCTGCTCATGGATGTTTGACTTCTCTATGACCTTTTGACTTCCTACGTGACTTTTCACATTACATGGATGACTCCTGGACTTCAAATTTACTACATTTATTCAATATAAAATTTACATAATCCAAAAAATTATTGGGCACATGATGACTCATGACATGACATGACATGACACTACTAACATGGACTTTGTGTTGACAAGGAAATATCAGAACACCCTTTGCTACTAGTTTCTTTGTGTCTTCTTGTTGGTGGGAAAAATTCCCTAAGGTAAGGGCTAACAACCTCAACAGAGAAGAATAAGATAATCAACAAAGAGCAGTCAAGAAATAACGGCAAACATGTGAATTAGTAAATGTGGACTTGGAAACATACCTAGAGGTCCTATGTTTGATGATGGTCCCATAGGGTTGAAACCCTCTGCTTCCTCCAGAATGAGCAGGCCTATAAGTCATTTCATAGAAGCATATACATGATATATAATTCAATGTGAATACATAAAAGATATGTTAGATCATCATATATAGATGTTCAAATTTCTATTCATGAGATAATATCATATCAGGGAAAAGACATGAGATTCTTTATTGATTAACAACAATAGGTATAGGAAAGGTACAACTTGATCCAACCCAAAGCACTGACACAACCTTCCTTCAGACCTATCCAACCCGAGCCATGAAGGTAACCTTTCTAAAAAAAGAAAGGAGATGCTATAAATATGATGAATATCTCTGTAGAGGAAACCATGGTTTCCATAGAGTTTGGGAGTGCAAGAGGCACGAGAAAATCAAACTTGATCTAGGAGAAAAATGGGTATAATGTCGATAAACCTTCTCTTATGTTTTTTAGGCCTACCAAAGGGGTGTATAAATACCACCTGAAATTAGTTAATTCAGATGTGTACGGGCTTCTGTAGTTGGGCTCTCGGTAAAACCTGTGAACCCCGACCGAAAAATAGCATATTATTTTATTTTTTTCATATTTTATAAGGTATACACGGGTATCTAGTTATGAAACCCACATTTGTACGCGATTTTGTATGGGTAGAGTCACATATGGAATTTAAAATTTTATTTTTTAATATAAGATCAAGTCTGAATGGGAAAATGTTGCCGAAGGCCATATAAGAGCATCAAGTCTACATGAGTACTAAATGATGCTATTACAGATGCCCCCTAATATGTAAGGTCAGAAGGGGTACATGATGGACGAAATATATTAAGTATAGAGAGAGGAATCATCCAAAAACCCAAGAGGAGATCCCTAGATTCTAGCTCATAAAATCCCGTGGAAGGATTCAGAAAGAAAAATCATGTCTAAGGTGGTCATAACCATACTCAGAAGTAATAAAGCATGTCCATTGATCAAGTATAAATAAGATCCAAAATGTGTACATAAGTGAACAGAAGGAGATGTAGAATACATAATGAATCATATGATCACAACCGAAAAAGAACACAACAGATCTATGTCTCAATATCACATATAGAAGAATATTTGATCAATGATGCGAGAAGGTTGTCTAATCAGTGATGTTTCATAATTATTCCTCATAAAAGTACCAAGTCATATAGGTGGAATAATGGTACTACATAATCTTAGGTGCCAACATATAGGATGATGTTGTGAAGGACTACAACATATAAGGGTGGAAGGTGTCACTGGCAGAAAACTGAAGGAGCTTTCAAGTGAACCAAAATGCTAACACAACCTGAGGTCTTTGTTCGACTGCAAATGGTACATTTCTACACTATGGGAATAAATGAGATGAAGTTGACCATGTGAGAAATCGTTCAGTTCCTCGTAATGATAATGAGTGTCAAGGTACCCCAATACAATCTAACAAGTGTGTATAAATTTGTTGAAGTCGAACACTTGAAAGAATCTATTAATCAAGATACTTTCATTTATACTCAATGTTGATAGCGAAGGAGTTTGCCACTAATGACTACAAACCTAAGGTATTGAAAAAAAGACTCTAGACCTTATTCCCATAGCAATGACTTGGCGTTGATGGCAAAATATCCATTGGAAGGATGGAATTAAGGCATCCCACATCAACCAGCGTGAGTGTAACCCACAAGCCAATAATTTGGAAGAACTCAGATGAAGAGAGATAAAGTAACCATTCTGAAGTTCATTTTCGATGTGCACAAGATGTGTCTAGTGCACAAAAGAAATCCTCTAAACCAACCAATAATGAAAGTTGACACAAAGGTGAGGAATCCACCAATAGGGTCAAATGGAAACAAAGGTACCGCATGAATCCCAGTGTGTGATAATGTAAGTTGATGTCGAGCACAAGTGAAACCACTCAATCAATGAATCATGATATTGATCAATGCTAAGCACAAGGTCACCTATCAATGATGTAAATAGGGCCAAGTTGTGACTCTAGGTCTACTCTTAGAGAAATTTTTTGAAGTTGATAAGAGAAAACCCACCATCAAGAAGTCAATGAGGACCTCCGTAACCAGCACAAGTGAAGGACCAAATAGTTGATGTGATACTGAATATAAATTGACAAACCATATATGGAAAACAAAAATGAGTCAAGAGACACCGCAGAATGGCCGACAACAAGTTTACTTCCCTTGACCAAAATCACAACTCAATGTGACTTTATGGAAGCATAAAATAAATTTATATAAGTTGGCAATACAGGAGGCATTAACAAACTCTCCATATGATTGGAAGAGATAATTGATCGAAGGAGCACTAATTCATGAACAAGCTTATAGCTTCCATAAAGCAAGACTAAGTCCCATCCCAATGGAGAAAAGACTCAATTTAAGTGATTTTTTCAAGGGCAACACAATTGCCTCTAGATTCCATCAAATTATGAAGAAAATATCACATTCTTGATCTTTTTGGAATATTTGATTTTTTTTTCTTTTTCATATTTAAAGCCAGAAAAGGAATAAAATAGTGCCTATAGTACAGTGGAGAGAATGAGTGTCAAGGGAAAGTGCACTAGTTCCTAGGACTAGAACAATCCTATGCTCAATGCAAGGTGGCAAATGTTGGTCATTGACACTTGAGGGATGTTCTCTCCAAGGAAAAGGGTGTTAAATCGCAAAGCTTAATGAATGCATGTTATATATGGAAATGACCTCCTCATCAACTCAAAGGACAAAGACATGATGACTGAAGGATTGACCAAGTTCACAGGCCTAGTTGTCAAGCTACCATTGTCCAAACACTATCAATCTACTTTATAAAGCTTCTCAGCAAGCTTAAGGGTGTGTTAGTGCCTGCGGTGAAGTAAAATTATAAGTGTGGACATGAATGAATTCCTCTAGCCCGATAATGGGTCTAGCCACAACAGATACATTCTATGGAAGATTTCCTTAGGTTGGAATCAATCAAGAGGGCCTACCTCTTGGTCACTTATCCTTCTTGATGATTTCCTCACTTGCTCTCTCTAGCGATCTCTCACTTCCTTCTTCAAGCTCATGAGACAAGTAAACAACAAAAACACACAAACATAATAATAGAAAAATTGCAATTCAACGTACTTAACAAGTCAAGAAACATTAACACATGAATATGTAATATTACAAAACATGTAGGAAATCAATCGATAGTTGCATATATTAATATCAAAGAGAGATTACAACCATTCATCTTGATGTTGCAATCTTCCTCTAATAAGACCATGTTCCCACACACTTCTGTTAGCATTCCACGATGGATTCAAACATCAATAGCTTAAAAGCTCTTCCCTTTAGGCTTCACTCCAAACCAAAACACACTTGTCCCTCACACAACTAGATAGCTACAACTAGTAATAGCTTGTTTGTCTACTCCAAAATAGTATCAACACTCAACAATAACTCTGCCAAAAACTATCAACTAGAACTAGTTTATGCTTGGGAAGAAGGGAGGTTTATATAGGAAATATGGATGGGAGATGAATGCTCTTCTCATGGGAGAGGGACTTATCCCTTGAGGTAGTTCCATTATTATAGGGGAAAGGAGCCCAAACTGTCATCCTCAACCCCATCCGGCCAAACCATTTTCCAGACTTCTGTTACAGAGCTTCTAGAGTTGGAAGCTTCGGCTCTAATTTAAAAAACTTTCCATAACAGGACCAACATGATTGGAACAAAGCTCAGTCACTACGGTCGGTGTGAGGAATAGTTCTAATCTCTTCACATCGACACGGGGGATACAAAGGCCATTAGCGTCAATCTTGTAAATTGGAAAAAATAGAAGTTTCAGGGGAAATGGTGCAAAAGGGAAATGATCTGCTCATGAACAGGGACATAATGGGGGTTTTCTACATGAAGGCAAAGCATGCGGGGTTCATTTTATGAATCGTCTGGGATCAAGGATTAGGGAGTACAGAGACAATGAAAAACTGTTGTGTAACAGATGCCCCCTAAAGCATGAAGGTCAAGCTAGAGTGAGGGATGAAATGCTTTATAAATTAGTACGGGGAACCGGCTTACCGTCGGAAAAACTGAAAGCAAGTACAGATACATATACATAAACTGAGATCTTTGTCAAATGACACATGAATCATGGCATGGATGAAGTCATCCATAGAATGATCATGTAAATGGATCTAGGTATGGGCACAACCATCCATCAAAGAGGATCATAATGAAACCAAGGTATGGTCATAGCCATCCAATAATGAGAAGGATCACATACGATAATTCATGGTCTATTCACAACCAACCATCAGAAAGAGACATGCATATCATCACAACCATGTCACACCACTTCAAAAACTGGACTTTTTTTATCTGAGTCCAGGGTTTTGCGCTCCAACACGACCCGATCAAAGTACAGATCCTAGCATGCGAATAGATGTGTTGATTTCAAACATGCTAGAAATTCGTTTGATTACCATTCAATGTTGTAAACTATTAACAAGCACGAGAGAAACCACCAATAATGACAATGGTCCTCAAGGTACTATCAACATGATTCATGGAATGGTTCCTCCAGGAATTGAAGTCAAACACTTGCGAAATCACTCGATCAAAAGCCGATAATGTGAACTTATCGTTGAGTGTGAAGAACTTGCCATTAGGGAATGCAAGCTCTAATGTACTGGAAGGGAGTCTCTCAGTCAACTTCCCAGATAATGAGTTGAATTCGAAAGAAAGCGACCATGTTGAAGGAGAGCCATAATAGATCCCACATCATCGACATGAGACAAGAGGATGCAAAATGATTTTGGATGATATAGAGAATCAGAGGTAAGTGTAACTACAGAAGGACAACTCTTGAACATATTGATGAAACAACTGGAAGTTTGGAAGCTTTTGGATCCATGGGATCAATGGTCATGATGATGTGGAAGGGATCAAATGGAAGGCAAAAATAAACGGCCCAAACCCAGGAAGGTCAACGATGAAAGGAGGATGTCTCAACCCGACATGAAGCAAAGGGTGTCATGTTCAAGAGTGAGTTGCTGACAAGACTAATAGATTTCCAAATTTCCCCCCACCATTTCTGGCAGGTACCCCAATTATTTTTTAATCGCAAGCTTGAAGGGGATAACATATGCTTGCACTATAAGTTCATCCTTTGGATGAATCCGACCTATTAATTTTAATGATCCCTAGGACGGAGAAGCTCATGTTCATCATGGTGATGAATTCGATGTTGTTTAATGGTGTAATGAGTCCAAAAAAGGTGTAACTCGGTATCTTTTTCATGTTTAGGGAGTTTGAAAAATACACGTAAAAGAAAACTCCACATGGTCCCTTTTCATATATTTGTGTCTCTCAAGCCCGAAAAGGTAGAAAATGATACTTGAGAGAACCACTTGACCATTTCAGTTGAGTACCTTTTTCGTAAATAGTGCCTCCCATCGTGAGAAAAGGGTAAACTTATACTGGGCACCTAACATTTTGCATCTGTTAACGAGTTCAAAACGACAAAGGCTCGACCATATTTTCGCTTTTAAAGGGTCAGAAAAGAGTTGAAAGCAGATGCCCTATTTTTATTCTCTTTAACAAGTCAATAAGGGGAAAAGTGCTCAGAAATCCTTTCATATTATTTTAACGAATCGAGAAAAGAGCTTAAACATGACTCATCCTGAAGAAATGAGTGTTATAAAGGGTAGCAACTTGTTCTGGCAATGGTGGAACTACTCAAAACATGTAATGGTAAAGAGGCAGGCTAATAAAAACACTCATCATTGTGGTCCCTTAGGAAAGGAAAAACAACCAAGTGAAATCGTATGATTGGCCAAAGAGATGGTGGCAATGGAATGAAACAACCAAGGCTCATCTAGAAAAAATTAGTTGATAAAAACGACAATCACGAGATGTAAAATGGGCATGGGTTCATTTTTACACAAGCTTGAACCATGGACAACTCTACTTGGATTCAGTTTGATGTTTACACGAGCTTGAAATGAAAAACTGTGCTTGAATAAGTTCGCATGCCCCCAACATAATGACTCAAATTGAGGTACATGCCCCCCAAGCTTCATTTTAATCAATTAGGTGGACAAAATGAAGGTTCACTTACGAGATCTTGGAAAGACTCAACTGGGATTTTAAGAGAACTTAATCAAAGACTCGATTTTGAAACAAGAGTTGTTTCATTTTTTAACGAGGTTGACACAAGACCAAGAACTATCGTCATAACTCCTTGTTTCATTTTTTAATGAGGTTGACACAAGAAAAAGAACTATCCTCGTAACTCCTTGTTTCATTTTTTAATGAGGTTAACACAAGAAAAAGAACTATCCTCGTACATCTGTTCACGAACCATACGAGAACATGGATCCCAAGAAGTCTTCACTAGATGGAAGAGCCACCCTCTGGGAGAAATACATGTCAATTGGTACCATAGATAGATCAGGTTCCAATGCCCCCAGTGCATAATGTACTATACCATCCGCGTGATCATCAGCAGATTCAGAGACGAAATAGGTATCCACATAATTGACCAATGGAGGGGAAGGTATTGTTTGCAAACAAGAGCTGATAGGGGAGGATGGTTGTAAAGGAGGCACCTGGTGACCAATGAATGACAATTAATCAATGGTCACTATTCTCCCTTTGTGCAGAAAATAGACCACATAGAAAAGCGAAGAAATAAGAGCTCCCATGACATAAACATAGTTGCGTCCAAGGAGAATATTGAAATCTAAGGATCCTTGGACTACCATCACATATATATAGATGGTTTATCCTCCCAAAGTAATAGGGAACTTCGGAAGGATCCCTAAGAGCTAACTGGTTCCTCCGTTGAAATCCAACAGATTCAGGGTGACAGGCACAAGCTATGGGGAACCCAAATCTTTCAAAATAGTAGAAGACATGATGCTAACAGATGCACCTTCATCTAATATAGTGCTAGGTACTACCATATTATAGGCTTGTATTGTGATCTGGAAAGGCACATAAGATGGGAGGTAGAAAGCAGTCAATGGACCCCAATTGAAAGAGATGACATAACTAACTGGTGGGGGTATCATATGATTTCCCCCATGTTGTATAGGAATAGGGGAAGGACTCTCTTGAAAAACCGGGACAGGAGGGTCACTCTTCAATTCATGAGAATCCGAGGAGATGAGAAGAACATGAGCATGATGATCACTACTCTTTTTGAGAACATAGTAAACAACTGAAGGTGGAGCTAAGTCAACACTCTTTTCGACCAATGGTTGGTCAGGAATACACATAAGAGAGTCTCACTTAGGAAGAGTAGGATGGCCAAAAGATGAATCCAAGTCAAACTTTTACCAACCGGGAGAGGGTCAGAAGAAAGCCTCTGATAACCAAAAGGAAGTTGGGGTTCAAGAACTATAAGGTTTTCCAAAACTTTGGAAGCTTTATCCATAAGGGGACAAAGGTGAAGAAGATGCTCTCCTTCACATAACCTACAAGGGAATCTAATCTTCCCTTTCTTCTTACCATCGTTAGCTTAAGGTATAGCATCGACATGATCTCCAGAGGTCGACGAGGATGGTTAGTTACAGTCTTGAGACCATATCTCTAAGAGTCTAGGAATGCCAGGATAGTCTTGAAAGAGATGGTCACCCTTACATAGCTTGCAAGGGAATTTGAACTTCTGTGGAGGATTGGAAGGTTTGTTGATAGGGGGTGCATTTCAAGTAATAGTTGCACGGTTGGCCTCTCGCTTACTTGAATTCTTATTCTTCATCTTCTTCTTCTTATTCTTAGCCTCCTGGTTATTAGATTTGAAACTTTCACCAAGCGAAGTAAAAGAGGAGGGTGGAGAAATGGGGGAAGAAGGCAAGGAGTCAACCTTAGAATCATCGTGACATGATTTGAATGAAGGAGACATTTTGACAGGGGTCAGGATGCTTGGGACCACCGAGGTTGAAAATAATCAGACAGGTAAACCAATGGTTAACCCAGGGAGGGACAACATTTCCATATAAGGGGCACCAGAATTTCCAAAAGAAGGAAAAGGTCCAGGATTCCCATCTGAGGGGGATCCTTGACTGGTGGACTCTGGAAATGTTTCCATTGGAATTGATCCTAAAGAATTACTAAGGAAGATAACTTTTACCAGGAATATTTGGTGGGTAGTTAATTTTAGAACACTGAAACAAAACTTTGCCTTTTCATATTTTAAGAGTCAATAAAAGGACGAAAGGTGACTCTAGTCGCTTTTGGAATTAACAAGCTCAAAAGGACAAGTGCTTGATGATATTTTAAAATTTACGAGTCAAAAAGACCAAAATTATTGCTCCAGGTAATCTAGGAAAAAGGATAACCAGGTAACTATGAATTACAGAATACCTCCTAGTGAACTGAGAAGTACAGGTAGGCAATCTCCCCGAATGTTGTGTTGGTGTATCACATTTACAAGGTGGCAGACTCAGCTTCCAACAAATAAAGGATTGCAAACCTAGTGGGGTCTCCCTTATATACATGATGGTACGGGGAGAAAAAGTCCATTCTAGCGCTTTCTAGTGCCGAAGCTAATGACAACTGCTAGTTTTAAAGACACCAGAACATGTCTCTAGCCTAGACCACTAAATGTGAGCGTTAAGTTTCAATGCTTCCTTAGGTTAATTCAATAAATTTTAACGGTTGATCTTGAATTAGGTTTCAATTACAAGGCCCTATCACTGTCATTTGAAAACTCCTATATGCAGCTATATGAGAAGAGAGATATTTGTCTTTGATGAAAGTTATCACTAATTGAGAGATAGAGAACACCAAATTAATGCAACAATCGAAGAATGAAATCTTTCACTAATAAATCTCCTAAATGCACTTAATCTTCCTGTAACAACATAAGAAGTTTCATTTCATTTCCAATTGTTATGATGATGCAATTATAGCTTCTTAATGACGTTATTAATGCAATAGTTTTGCTTAATTAAACTAGAATGATGTTCTTATTCTCATAAAATGCAAAATGAATCTTTCACATAAAGCACTTTAATGAAAATTTTCACAATTCCAAACAAACAAACATCGATCAAATCCAAATAATTATAAACAAAAATTAAAACAACTTCTTCCCTGAATTGAACAAACCAAAGATGTAAATGATTCAACCGACAAACCAAGCAATGTAATCTATGCTCGGAATGAGAAAAGAGACACCCTAAATATCAGAACAAACACGACTCTTTCACTCATTCAATTGAAAATGAAGCAAACAAAGCATCATAGTCACTTCTGGTAGGAAGAAGAGAGTATGAGGGTCAAGACACACTAGCAATGGGATGAGATAAATTCTTATTTTTTCTTAACTCAAAGACCGGAGTGACTTTTGGGCCAAAAATAGCACCGATCAGCATGACCGACCAGTACTACAACTAGTGCTGATGGCTAATTGGAACAACATTTTGCCCAAAAATAGCACCGATTAAGGGATTCAAAGAAAAAATAAAAAAGAACTTCACACAGGGCCAGAATTAACACATCAGAGGGTGGGCTAAACCAAGAAAACACACAAAGCAAGCTAAATGAAGCTCTCTATTCAGGGAGAAAATGGTCCAAAAGGCTTATGGGATCAGAATCACAAGAGCAGAACACACTAGCCAAGATTGGGTTCAAGCCCTAATCTTCACTTGCAGGCATCGATGTGACAGCCTAACTGACAACAAGCACCAGAGGCTAATTGGTACGACTATTTCTTACCAACTCGCACTGATCAGCGCGACTGTCAGAAAATTAAGCGCGCTAGTCGAGGGAGCTAAGGAAAAAAAATGAAATAGGGACCAGACATGCTACTATGAATTTTAGACTCAGGCCAATAAGTAGGAAAAAAGAAACAGAACCAAAGGGAAGACGTGGAACTAGAAAAGTTCTCACGAAATCATGAAATCCAAGACAAACAAAAGAGTTGGGATCCCCAGTGGAGTCGCCAATTTGTGGTGAAGTAAAATTATAAGTGTGGACATGAATGAATTCCTCTAGCCCATTAATGGGTCTATCCACAACGGATACATTCTATAGAAGATTTCCTTAGGTTAGAATCAATCAAGAGGACCTACCTTTTGGTCACTTATCCTGCTTGATGATGTCCTCGCTTGCTCGCTCGAACGGTCTCTCGCTTCCTTCTTCAAGGTCCTGAAACAAGTAAACAACAAAAAACAAACATAATAATAGACAAATTTCAATTCAACCTACTTAACAAGTCAATAAACAATAACACATGAATATGTAATATTACACAATATGTAGGAAATCAATCGATAGTTGCATATATTAATATCAAAGAGAGATTACAACCATTCGTCTTGACATTGCAGTCTTCCCTTGACAAGACCAAGTTCCCACACACTTCAGCTAGCATTACACGATGGCTTCAAAAAGCAATAGTCTAAAAGCTCTTCCCTTAAGGCTTCACTCCAAACCAAAACACACTTCTCCCTCACACAGCTAGATAGCTACTAGTAATAGCTTGCTTGTCTACTCCAAAATAGCATCAACATTCAACAATAACTCTGACAAAAACTATCAACCAGAACTAGTTTGTGCTTGGGAAGAAGGGAGGTTTATATAGGAAATATGGAAGGGAGATGGATCCTCTTCTCATGGGAGAAGGACTTATTCCTTGAGGTAGTTCCATCATTATAGGGGAAAGGAGCCCAAACTGTCATCCTCAACCCCATCCGGCCAAACCATTTACCAGGCTTCCGTTACGGAGCTTCTAGAGTTGGAAGCTTCGGCTTTAATTTAAAAATCATTCCATAACAGGACTGGGGTGACTGGAACATAGCTCAGTCGCTCCAGTCAGCATGAGGAGTAGTTCCAATCTCTACACATCGGTGCGGGGGATACAAAGGCCATTAGCGCTGGTCTTGTAAACTAGCCAAAATAGAAGTTTTAGGGGAAATGGTGCAAAAGGGAAATGAAGGCAAGGCATGTGGGGTTCATTGTAGAGGCCTTCTAGGATCAACGAATAGGAAGCACAAAGACAGTGACAAACTGTTGTGTAACAGTGCCTAGGGTAACTCTACTTGCTACCTCGAGAACATCGTTAGTGAACCTACATCAAGTTCTATGGGTCAGAGGAGTGAATTGGCTGAGAAAATATCCCTATATTCTCTCCTATGTCAGCTCATAAAAGTAGGGAAACATCAGAACTAGGCTTGTTTGGGGGAATTACTAATTCCTATTGGAGTATGCAAATGGGAAAGATCACTAAAGCATGAAACATCACTACTTTTTCCTAATGGAACTCATGAAGGACTTGGAAACCCTAAACCTACATGTTGTATATGCAAGGCTTGGGCCATTGTGAAAGGGGTTGAAACATTTGAAAGGATTGCCTATTTGACTATCAAGCAGAGTCTTAGACTAAGGCATCAAAAGAGGTTAAGAAGGGAGAGAGAGAGAGGAGCTGGAGTGGTAAGGGAAAGTTGATGCAACTGATGGTTGTAATCACTCTTTCTACATTAATATAGAACTGCAGTTATGTTGTCCACTCCGTGATGTTGGTAGTATAAACATGTTTATATGCTAATCTAATATCTTCTAGCATGAGTGGCTTAGTTATATGCAACTAGATATATTTTATATGTTAAAGCATTTGTTTATCAAGGTTTTATGTTGTGATATTACACTTGTCTTTGCTATGTGCAGGTTTTGATCTAGAGCTGGCTCAGGGGTCTTCCTCCTAGCTGCATTGCGCTCTCCAGCAAACACCACACTAAGACTTGAGGTAATAATTCATTCTCTCTTTGATATCCATTTGTTAAACATAGATATGCATGTATTTGTGTGACAATTGCAGCTAATCTAACTGTCTATCGAGGATCCCAAGAAGATCCTTGAGGGTTTTCTACATCACCGAACACCCTGCATTAATACCTATAGTAGAATTGGCAACTCCACTGGGGAATTCACTTAGTTCCTAGTTTTTCCCAAGAAACGTCTAGATCTGTCTTTCTTCCAGGCCTTCTTGTACTTCTTCATTCCCTTTCTAACCACTCAGGACCATACATCACCCTTATTTCAGTGCTTAGCCCTAGATCTGATCCCCACAACCTATTTTTTTGAGTGTTTTTCCTCACTAACACTGGTTACCAATGAAAACAATGCTTTATAAAGCATTGTGCCCTCACAAACAGAGCGTTAGTGTTGAAACTAACTCTCTGTAGCCTCTAGTACAGAGCGTTAGTCAGCCATTTCTTGATAAACAACTTACCCTATGAACTCATGGGTTGAGAAACTTGCTTATAAACTGATCATGGATTTGCAGCTGCACTTGTTTGACTGATCTATGTCCTGACCAATTTTTTTTTTAAGAAAATAGCTTTACTTCTTAAAGTTTTTGTTTTCATTAAAAGAAAAAATACAAAAACAAATATATTATTTTCTGCTTCGCTAGTTAAGTTCTGCATTAATTGGTTTCATTAGTTGTAATAATGAGAATTGAAGTTATGTTGATTATGTTGGTGTTGTACTAAATAGGATGCATGGAATGAATATTGATATATGAATGACTCTCCCTTTGTAGAAGCAGCTTATTCATCAAAAGTGAAAATTTACACTCATTGTTTTTGCATGATTTGAGTCAGAATTCCATATAATTTCATACGTCAACACCCCTGCTGAAGAGTCTAATGAAGTACATTTAAAATATACCTAATAAAATCAATTAGAAACTCTTTTTAGAGTAAACACACTTTAGTTTAGGCTAGGATCTTGGGATAGGCAGTGTGAGTTAACTGCCCAAGATCATACACCGAAACTAGTGTCATTAAAAAAGAGAAATCCTTCTGCACTCATACTATCTGGGACCACTCCAGTAAAAGTGGAGCTAAATACGAGACAACATCAGACTGTAAGAGAAGGAATCTTGTCTTTGCTTACATCTCCTATGGGTATTCTATGTATCAGGGACCCCTTTGGGGATATTAGAGCTGATTCGAGGACTTAGGTATCCTACCCACACAGCGTATTGTGTGCGACTATGTCCCCCCTGGTAGTGTCTGTGAGTTGAGGTATCCTTAGTGGCCATACTTTTAGGGACTAACACAAGATGACTAGGGTAGGTTGCCTTGGTACCTAACACAAATAAACCTACTCTACCTTTGGTTTTTGGGAGGGTGATTGTCTTCATGAGAGTACTTGGCCCATTAATCTGAGGTTTAGGTGAAGCTCTAGAGTAATCGTAATTGTACATTTGGCCAACTCTCTCTGTTATTCATTGTGATACTGGGTTTCATCTCCAGTGATCGATGCTTATCAAATAGGGTCATTTCCCTTTGCTTGTTGATTGATTTACTGGTGTATTTTTTATTTTTTAGGTGCAAGATTGTTATCATTGAGACTTTAATAAAAATCACTGTAAAATTTACTGATAAAAAATATCCACCACTGTGGATACATCTAGCCCTCATCGTCAATCTAGATGGTTGTTAGGACTCCCCCCACTCACTATGGAGGATCCGTCGAGCTCTAGTGAACCGGATTCCCCATCTTCGGGAAACTAGTCTCTGAGATCTCACACCGCATCAGTTTGGACATCCCACGATTCAAGCTTACGAGAGGATTTCTTTACTAAAGGATTTCTTCCTCCATACAATCCTTCGATCACGAATCTGTTGGGCCCACTCTTGGTTCCCGTTGCATCTATATCTCCTTTGTCTTCAGTTGGAACAATTCCACACATCCTGTCGATGACTAACGGGTTGTAGGATTGTTTGGACACTTTTGGTCCCCCACCACTTCCCCAGTCGATAGTCAGTACCACACCTCTGATGGAAAACCCCACTATCCCATTTGTCCCATTTTCAAACCCTATTGTGACACCCTCCATGAGTAGAACCCAGTCCATTCTAGGTTCTACCCCTTTTGTGTCAAACCCTTTTTGTGTCAGCCCCTGGACCTTCGACAAGTGCTACATATAGCACTCCTTATAATGCTCAATATAGCATAGTTAGCATGGGTCCCTTCAACCAACAATATGGTTGGAATCCATTGTATATTTATAACCCCTAGATTCAGGTATCTGGGGGCACCACGCACAATATGCATATACCGTCCAGAGCATAACAGTTCCCCCTCCATTTTTAGGTATGCATGGTCAGTCACTGGTTGACATGAATCCTCCTTATGTTAGTCAAGGACCTATGGTTAGTTATGTGGCGAGCAGGGACCCTCAAGGAGGTCCCAATCAATCCATGGGAGCACCCTACTCACAACCTCAAATGAGTCAAGCGGGCACTTCTTATCCTGGGGGAACTTCTATCCCCCAGCCTAACAATCCCTATGGAAATCCACAATACAATACCATACCCTAAGGCACTTACTATACCATGCAACCTATGTATAATATTGGGAACAACATGATGGGAGGACCGCAAGGATCCTCAAGTCATATGTCATCGCCTTGGTCAGATTTGAGGGCATCAAACACTTTTCCTTTCTTGGCAATGATTGATATCCTCGACTTGTACAAACTTACAAATGACCCCATCTATCATAAGTTACTTTGGCTGCCAATCCCGCATAAAATATCGATAGACATCTCGAAGTTCAAAGGGAAACAAGGGGAGGATCTGGGTACACACATCACCACCTATCATCTATGGTGTGTTTCTAACTCCATGGTGGATGATAGTATCTAGCTACGTCTCTTTCCACACACCCTTACCGGCAATGAAGCAAAGTGGTACATTGAGATACCACGCACGTCAATCAATACCTTTGGTGCTTTAGCGATGGAATTCTTAAAGCACTTCCAACTACCCATCCGTTATGAAACTGGGACAGAACGCATCACTTCATTACATCAGGATAGCACCACCCACATCTATGATCATATACATGAATGGAGACATAGGCGGAGGTTATTCAAAGCTCCCCTCCCATACTATCTATTAGCAGATTAGTTCTGCAAGTCTCTACTCCCCCAAATCGCTAAAGATGTCGCCTTAGGTGGTGCAGTCATAGAAGACCAATCCATTCGTCATGCCCAACACTTAGATCTGATATATTCATAGTATGGCACTCTATACGACGTAATTCCCAATTCCCCTCGCAACTCCAATGCTCTCGCTACTCAGCAACCTGGAGCGCACGCTGATGGGATTATCGGCACAACCTCCGGAGCTGCTGTAAAACAACTCAATGGTCACATTGCCTAGATGTCAGTGGACCCCTCTACCAAATCGATTGCTCTTCCTACCACCAAGATAAACTATGTGCATTCTACACAATAACCCGGTGATAAGAACAAGAAGAATAAGAAAAAGATTGCTCCTTTTGAAGAGCAGTCTACAAAGCAGCAAAAACCAAAGCAAAAGACTAATGTGCCCTCTAGAAATGGAAAGGATAAAACTGCCAAATTCCCTTAAAAAATATGTGCCAAAGGCCACATGACCTATCTATTCCTGTCTTCATGAATGCATAGATTTCATTGCTAAAAAGGACACTGGTAGGACCCCTGTTGTCCTAAATAATCCTTTCCTCGCTCAGCAGCAACAACACCTTATTGCAAACCAACCCCAACCCTTGCAAGGTGGCAATGGTGGTTCACAACATCCTTCAGCTTGAGAAGGATCCTCTACCATTTACACCTTTGAAACGGTAGATCTACAAACTAGAGCCAAGTCTTATGGAGATCCTATCGCTCATGCAGAGGAACCCTCCTCAAGTCAAAACCCACTATCACCTAAAAATCTTCATATCGAAAGGTTGGTTGTTGACCTTGTGACTCACCCCCCTAAAGGGGCACTTCGACACACAACGCACAATACATTTGCACGTGCCACCCAAAACTACAACATTATAGAAGACTTGGCACAAGAATCGTCAGCTATGTGAGGACTTGAAGTATTACAAACATGTCCAACACAAAGGAAAGCTCTGCTTTTAGCTATTGGTCATATCAACCCTCAGGATTCCATGCATGAAATTTTCGACATGGAAAAATGTAAACCTCCCCTTTCTCACCAGCTTGCATTTTAGGTGCAAATCTTTTCGAAGGGTAAAGTAATACATCGAACTATTATTTATGAAGGTGCTTCAACCTGTGTAATGTCGGCTTCATGTTGACTCACTTTGGGTTCTCCTACCCTATCCCTGCCCTCGAATTCCCTTAAAGCTTTTGACAGCCACAATTTCATCCCAAAAGGTTAGCTAGCTAGCTACTCCATCACCTTGTATGGGAAAACGGTAATGGTGGACATCGAAGTCATAGATAGAAAGCTCAACTATAATCTCTTGTTGGGTCGCAATTGGACTTACGCCATGACTGCCATTGTGTCTACTACCTTTCGCATCATCCTATTTCCATTGGATGTAAAGGTAGTGCTAGACCCCTATACTACTAGTGTAACCCCTTATTGTTATTACCATAACCCACTTATTATATTGATGTACCCATGCAGTGCCCATATTGTTACTATTGTGCCCCATAGAAGCCCACTATTG